>VZTL01057507.1:25342-79818 GCA_013400535.1 Scopus umbretta | reverse complement strand
CCCCCCCCCCCGACTTCAATCATCAAGATGATCTTAAAGACATTGAAACTAGCGACAGCCTTACTTAATCTGTTAGCTGACTGGTAGACATGCATGTGGTGGTTAATAAACAGGCTATGTGCAGCCTTCCACCTTCACAGCAGGGCAGGGTACATCCTTCTTGAATCATCACCACAAGGCACAGATCTGCCGTTAGAGTCTTGCTCACAAAAGAGCATCAACCAGAAAATGTAAACCAAATTAAAGCACTTGTTCTCTTTGTTGCAAAAGGAAGGAGATGTTTCTTTCTGCAACAAATTTATGTCTTGGGTTTTCCATGGCTAATTTATGTATTTTTAAACCACTGTAGAACTGCCAGATACAAGGTATTGACAACCCCAGTGTTCAACTCAAAACAAACTTGAAACTAGTTGTGCAGTGGTTCTTTCCTCTGAGGGTTTTTTAGCGCAGTTTGCAGAACTGTGCAGTGAAGTGTGACTTGTATGCGGTCTGGTTTTGCTTTCCTTAACTTGTGTATTATCACTTTGATAGGACAGTGATGATGGAGCGATGGTACTCCAGGGACGTACTCCTGCAGATGATGTTACATGCACATTTCAGTTGGTACTCTCCGTGCTGTTCATGTTCCTTATTGCACGCTCATTGCTGCAGTATCTCACTGCCTTCCAGATATACCATAAAGACTAGAATAAAAATGTCCCCTCTGTTTTTCCTTCAGCCTCTCTCCTCTAATGTGGGTGGAGGGGGAAGGAGGAAAAAAAAAAGCCTTAAAATTGCATTCTTCTGTGAAATGTCTCGATGGCTAGGATGAAGGCACACACCTTACTTTTAAAAAAGACGGGGAAGTCTGGTGTTGGTGAGACAGGAGACTTTCACTCTCCACTTGTGGGGATGTCTTCTGAGCTGATCCACCAAAGTTGCATCCTGTGGAATGAGAGTGTGTCCTGCACACATGCCTCTGAATCAGACAGTGCAATGTCACAGAGCTGAGAGCGGTGCCCAGTCCCACATCAGAGCCTGCCCCGGCTGCCCAGTCTGGGTGGCTGGATCCCAGCTGCTCTACCTGTTCCTCATGAACCTCTGCACTTCAAACTATTGCAGATCCCCTCTGAGCTTCCTCGAGCCTCTATTAGCTGAAAATTTGACAGGCTTACGTTTCTGTTACAATTCACATGCTTAAAGGCCTTTTACTGCCCCCCCCCCCTTGCCTCTATTATAGAGGGCTAGTTTTATAAGCCTTATTAGAGTCTCATCTTGCAAAGCTCTTGGGGGCTATTTGGCTTGATAAAACACCATATAAATTGGAGTGGCTGTTGATTTTGGAGCCTTTCTTATGAGGCAATTGTGTTTCCAATTAGAGATTTCCTTCTCTTACATGCACAACATGTTTTTTTCCTTGCTAGTTGGCTTAAAATGCCTGCCATGTGCTGATAAGCACTGTGCTAGACCTTTTGTCTTCTCCTGGTGCATGTGTACAGAACAAAGTGCACAATAGAATAGTGGATACAACTCTCCAAATCCATTGCCAGTTGTATAAAGGCTGATACAAGACAGTGTTCATTCTCTCCAGCATCTATGGGGATGTATAGAAAATTCAGTAATGAAGGTAGATGCTGGTTGGCCACTGCCAAATGTGGAATTATTTGGTTTATAAGACTGCCTCGTGAGGCTGAGAAGGTAGAGTAGCAGGGCAGGAGTGCTGGCAAGTGCTGATACCCGCTGGCTGTTGGCGGGCATGGTGTCTCCTTGGTAGAAGGCCTGGCCAGAGGGAGGGATGCTCATGTGGGTTTCCAGAGAGCCAGGCACTCCTTCATTTGAGGAACAGGAAGCAGGGCGAGTGAGCGTGGGCCATTGCAAGGTTCACAGGCCAGTGTCACCCAGGTCAGACGTAAGTGAAGGATCACAATGATATTTTTGTAAAACCTTTCTTTACTTCTGTTTGTCTATTCAAAAGGACTTCCATCATGAATTAGACTTGATCGTAGTGGGACTGCAGATTTCCCCCATCCCCTTACTCCAAAAGGTTACAAGAGAAAAAAGAAAAACAGGCTTATTAGAGGATATTATCTATTAGGATAACATGGGTTCTCCTTTGGGGGCCCAAAGTGATCTTTTATCTTTTAAAAAATGACTAGATAAAAATGCCTGTGAAGCAGGCCTTGCTGGTGCATGCAGATTTTTAACGGTGGGGGAGAGGTGGTAATTCTCTCATATGTTTTTTGAAAAGAGTAGGAGATAAAATTTACTCTGGAGTCCATAACATGCTCCAGCACACTTGTCCTCTGGTAGTGGCCTGTGCTAAAAGCACATCAATAAAATTGCTGATGCTGCTGTTAAATAACAAGGTAATTATAAAGAATAGGGAGGGGGACATAACTAAAAATCTGAAATAGTAGTTAATGCTGTTCCCATTAAGTTACCAGCCTTAAATACATGGCTTACTGCATCTCTAACTTTTAGTGCTATAAAATGGTACAAATTGCAGACTTAAGAGATCATTAGAATAATACACAATGGATTTATCTTCATGAATAAAAATGATGCAACACAGAGTTTTTTCTTTTGTGGATAAGCAGATACAAATCAAGACAAGAAAGACTGTGTTCTGAGATAGTGTTTCTTAAGAACAGCAAATCTGATTGTGCTCCAAAGGTTATGCTATATGTGTGGTTAAGGCTGTGTCTTAACCTCCTTGATGTAAATAGTTCTTAAGATAAAAGATGAAGCTCTTCCGAGAATATTTTGCCGTTCCCTGGTGACAAATCAAGAAAATGTTTTGTGCTGATTAAGTCACTGTCAGAAGGTCAGCCATCTCAGTGAACTGATTTAGAAGCCTCTTAAATAAATCACCTCTTCTTCTCCCCCCTGTCCATTACTCATTCAGCTCTGTACCTGCCCTGGAGATGGGGATGGGGCATTGTGTGCTGTAACCGCAGCTGTGGCTCACCCCTCACCTCTGTGGAAGCTTGAACAGCAGAAACTTCATGTGCCAGTGTCTACCAGCTCCATTGCAGATGAGCTCCTGTTGTGCCCCGTGTTTCCCTACAGAATGAAAAGGGAAGACAACATGTTCCCATAGTGAAGGTTAGATTTTGTCTGCCCTTGAACTGGTTATGTTAATTGTGGCTATTCAGGTTTTAAACTGCATCCAGCTTTAAGATGCAGTGAAAACTGTGCAGGTTCTCATTCCAGCACGGTTGGAAAAGTACCCTAATTACTCCAGAATGTTTTGTTATTCCAAGCAAGCCTAGAAACAATATGCCTCCCTTCTCTGCTTCATTTCATATCCAGTAATGAGAGAATGTGCATGTGCCCCACTTCTGCTTAGCTAAGTTGTCTAGAGGACAGGTCTTTCAGGTTGTAAGTTCACAGAGGTGCTCTGGATACCTTTGCACAGTGGGACTTCTTGGGACAGTATCTGCTGGTCCTGCCTTTCCCAGTCAGTTGTGACTCCCTGCAACTGTGCTCTTGGAGATGGAGCACATTGCTCTGGCATTGCCAAGTGCCTGCTGGGAGTACCTGGCCCTTGGGTGAGCCCTCTTCAGGGCCTCAGCACTGCACAAGATCCTGGTGGTACCAGCATGGAACCAGCACTGGTTCTGCAGTGTCATGGTACATCATGTCATTCAGTATTGGACTGCTGCACTGTCTGCTCTCTTTTTCCCTGGAGCTCCAGCAGATCAAGCACTTGCACCCTGATCTGTTTGGGTTTGTACTATGAAATGCAGATACTTGTGTCTCTTGGGCCTTGCTTGCCTTCCTGCCATCTCATGTTGGGTAACGCAAGCATTGTTTCAGGAGTACTGGCAGTAAAACCCCACTGGATCATGCCAAAGGAGACTCAGTGCTTCAGTCTTGAGGCTCAGGGGGCCATGCAGTCACGTACAGTGACCTCAAACAGTATCAGGAGAGGGGAGACTACATAAAAGGGCGGTTGCAGAGGCCTGTGGGATTTTATTATGAGACATTAACCAAGCATAAATTCTGTTATCATCATTAACATTTTCAATACAAAGCTGAACAGATCCAGGAGCTGTAGACCAGATCAGGGCTTTGTATCATCTGGCCATTACAGCTTTTGATACCAAGCCAACTTCAGCCTCTCATGAATCAGAGCTTTGGCTAGCAAGAATCTGAAAAGCTTTTGCTCTCTTTTCTAAGTGGAAGAGATGTATCACCAGTGCTCCAGCTTCCCTTTTCCCCCATTTCCTAAAACAATAAATATTTCTCACAGATGGACCTAATGGTTTAAGCGCAACCTGGCAGTTCATGAAATATTACCTTGCTTTAATCAGAATCCTGAAGCAAACAAGAAGGGAAATAAAAAGCCAATAATGTGCTTGGTTGTGTGCACAAAAGTAGAATGAAATATATGAAGCTGGTAATGGCTCTGCTGTCACATCTTAAAAACATTTGCTTTGACTTGCCTAAGTGTCAATTCAGCTTGCACTTGATACATTACACCACGGATAAAGCTGCTGGCTTTTAAAATCAGGTCTCTTACTCAACAAACGTAGAGATACTCTAAGTAGCTACTCTGTATTGTTGGGTAATGATGTATATAGCAGAGAGAAAGCTTTTTTCTTTAAAAGCTCAACTTTTAGGCTGCAATTTTTTCTGCCACGTCTCTGCGTTAGGGAAGGAGCCCAGAAGCTCAGCCTCAAAACACGATTAAAGGCACATCTCTTTTGCCAAGGTTACAGCAAGTTCAACCTCTTGGCTCTTTGCTGGGGAGGTGTGTTAAGCCAGGCCTCGTGCAGTGCCAGTGCAGCTTTCCAGCTTCTAGGCAGCCTGGCTGGGAAGAGAGCAGAGGAGCTGGGGGCTCTGTGTGCAGCTACCTGGAAATATTGCAAATTGCAACCTCCATTTGCTAAACCTTCTGTTCCGTTGAACGTCCTTGTGGTGGTCCTCTATGCCTACATGTTGTGGCTTTGAACAGGACTATGGGAGATGAGATTTCTCTGCTGCTTTTTCTCTGCTGGAAATACCTCACGTCTCTTACACTTGCGCCTGTGACAGTTACAACATATAGCTGGTCTTGGAAGGATTAAGACTCCAAACTAGAGTTTGGATGCTCTGTTATTTGCAGGCAGTGAATACATGACAAAAACCTCTTCTGTTCTAGGCTGTTTGATCTTATTTCTGTGTATCGGGTGTTCAAGGTCACCCAGTTATTTCTGCTCTCTCTGTGTTATCATGACAACTGAAATGCAACACCTCTGGCACCACAGAACAATCTTTTTTTTAGACCATGTGAATCTCAGGTCTCCTGGCAGAAGTCGACCGGTTGCCTGCATCCAGCCTGGCCACTCCCTTTACAGCACTGCATACCTTGTAGTCCTTTTCTTTTGATTCCTTGCCTACACTTAACTTCTCATCTTTTATCCTCTTCATTTAATTTTCTTTTTCCCCAAGGAAAAAGTGCTGTACAGAATATCAGGTTACATCTCCTGAAAAGCAAATTTCACTTCTTGCCCCCAGCCCAAGATCATGGAAATCTGGCACTCTTACCCAGGAATACCTTCTAGTTTCTCCTTTGGGATTCAAAATTGACCAGCAGCAGCCTCCTACCACACAGACAGCTTGCTTAATTCTTTCCCCAAGATGACACTGAGCCAAACTACAGTCTCCTGTCTTCATCCTCTGTCCTATATACCATCTTTACCATACTCCTGCCTTTGCCTCTTACTTTTGTTCCTGAACATACCACATTTAGTTCCTGTGATTAAACCTGATGGATCAATGGACCTTTTCTGACGTTGAGGTCACATCTGTCATATGCTTATTCATGTTTTTGTCCCAGCCCTTTCTCTGTTTATCATGAGAGCTTCTGCATTACTATGGTAGGCCTAAGGTCCCTGTCTAAATGCAATACTGGTGCTTCTCTGGCTATGTTGCTCATTTCCTTTGTACTTTCACTTTATTTGCCCTCCTGTTGTAAGTTGTTCCTTTATCCTTTCCTAGAACCTTGTAGTCATCTTCCCATTTTACTCCTTCTGTATAACAAGACCTGGTCTCTGTGCCTAATGCTCTTCCTCCATTTCTGTGCTTGTAGGTTTTTGCATTGCTCCTCTACTCATCTGGATTCCCTCCTGCACAAGCAGTCCTCTTTCCAGAGTCAGATCCCACCAGTTAAGCATCTCTCCAGACCTTCATTCCAGCACTCATCTGTGAGCCACGTCTGCTTTGCTTCTCTCTGGGCTGGAGAAATCCATTGACACACTTGAGTGCTCTGTCCTTTGAGCGCCCACCTGTCAGGGTAGCAGTACCCACTTTGACTTGTTCAGCTGCGTGTCTTACTGGAGTAAGAGCTGCTAGCTCTTCGGAACAAAAACTCTAGGCATGGAGAAATGACTTACAAGGGGCTGTAAGTTAATGCACCTTGCACTGGGCAAAACCGTTTACCTTACAACTGCTTCTCAAGACTTTACAGCCTCTAATTTTCTTGTCATACTGCCTTGAACTTTATTTACTCTGGAGACAATTGAGGAGATGGCTTTGAGTGTTTTTCAAACACCGAACAGCAAGAGCTGGATTGGGATGTGTGAATTGCTGAGAGCTTTAAGTGACAGCTGCTGTACTTGTGACTCTTGGGTGAAGAAATTACAGGCTATGAAACCTCTAGAAAGGCTTTCTGCCACTTTATTTGCTTTGCCCAAGGTCCCTAAGGCTCACTCAGAAATATGCTTCTGAGGACTGTTAATACTCGCATGTTTACAGTGCAATGGAGTTAAAAGCACTTGGGATTTGCCTTGCTGCTGGAAAAGCTGGGTGGGAAGCCAGGCAGCCTTGAAGGCTTTTTAAACAGGATTAAAGCTTTCCTTACTCTGAGAATAGGAATGGGAAGGCTTTTGCTACAGTGTTGTTTGATCAGTAGGAAGGGGGATTCATACCTAGGATTAGCTGTTGTTCTGCTTGAGGGACAGCCTCATGACATGTGGGAGGATAAACATATCTGGACTTTTCCAATCCCGTTTTTCTCTGCAGGCAGTTTTAGAATTTCCAAACCAGGCCCTCTCAATTTTTTTGTCCTGTCAGAGAGGGCAGCAGTCCCTAGATAAAAAAAGAGGAACCTAGTTCAGAGAGGCAGTGTGCTTTAAACAGGAATTTTGTCTTCATAATAGCAGTCCTCTTCCCTCTCCAGGATTCTGCATCTGTAACCTTTCTCACTCACCCTGTGGGTGGATGCGAAGCAGGAGTGTTGCTAAAGGCCTCCACCACATCCTTTGCAGAGCAGGGAGGTATTTCATCCATTTGTGCTTCGATATTCAGGATGGAGCTTGCCAGATCTTTTCCTTCAGCATTGGTTTTAGAGGGAGATTTCCCCTCTCCTGCCCTCAGCCCAAGGATCTCGATCTCTGGAGCAATAAGCAGTATTGGTGTGGATCCTTATAGCCGTGTTCATTCCATTGGCTAATGTGATTCTCATTAGAAATATAGCTGAGCCCCTCCATGACTCAGGAAGCGGGTGTCAGAGCGCTACATGAGAGCAGTTGAACGGTCTGTGAAATGCTGTCGGAGCCCATGGTGTTTTAAGAGTCAAGGCCATGAAGAGTGATTGCAAGGAATGTGTCATATTTCTGAATCGGCACATAATCCCTCCCCCTGGATGCTGCTCAAGTGTATCAAAAAATTAGATTAAAGGCAGCTTTTCCCAACTGCTGTCTCTGAAATACAGGGAGGGAAATATTCCCTTTATCACAAGGTGAACTTGGAGATGACAGTCCTTGTAGGCTTGGAAGATCTTTCCCTTCTCTGTGAGAAGCCATGGGGAGGTTCTTCCTTTCCTCCATGATGAGAAATGTCTTTGCACTGCTCAGCACTGGAGGACCTGTCAGCAGTGAAACACTGCATTTCCAGTGCTTGTGCCACCCCCGCAGTGAGATGCCTTCCTTGGGGAATGTGCTTGCAACTAAATTCAAGGGTCAAGGCCCTTTCTGAACATCAAGGTGGTATTTCAATCTTTTTTCCAAATCAACTCTGGCGTAGCGAGTTCAGGATATTCCTGACAAAAAGAATCTGACCACTGACTGTTTATAAGGCTCAAAACGAGGAGCTGGAGTCTGATCCCCTGCCCTCCCAGTGACTCTGTGAACTTGGATAAGTCCTGCTTCTGACAGGGGTGGCTGAGATGAGAACTTGAGTCATTTTCATCAACTAAAAAGTGCTTATGTAGGCATAGGGAAAATAAATAAATAAATAATCCAGGAAATTTTGTAGTTTTTTTATCTACCAGTACCTGGAAGAAAAAAGGATCAAGAAAACTTGGCTGGAGTCCCTATTCACTTAATCCTTTTCTCTTTGACAAATGCTGTGAATTCTCTATGCTGGAGCATATTCTTCAAGAGAAGTCAAGAGTTAGTACATTAAGAGGCAATTTAATATTGAATGCACACTGAAGAAGCAGAGTTCTTGACTAGAAAGCAAACAGGACCAGAAAGGGGGTACAAATAAATAAAGCAAGCACCAACCTTTTCCTAAGTCTCATCTCACATTCCCTTTAAAAAAAAGATAAAGCTGATACCACCATTTTCTGCTTGAGGAACTCCTGCTACTTTATCACTGTATAAATGCAAAACAAGCCAAGCAATAAAACAGTCCTCTGGTGATCAGTTGTGTTGCTGACAGCCCTGTGGCTGCAGGTCCTTCTCCTCTGAATGCAAGCACAGTTTTGACCTTTTTTCTGCTGTCCTGCAAAGCCAAATACCTCAGGCAGGTTTTACCCACAATTTCCTGCTGCCTGTTTCATACAAATAGTACATTGATAGCTGGGTTTCGTTGTTTTATTTTAGAGCATCCGTTTTCTGTGAGATGGTTTTCAAACAGACTGGGGCAGGGGGAGAGTCTTTGCAGCACAGTATGGAAGACAAATGTTAAAGCTCCATCCTCACTGTGTTGGCTTTAGAGATAATGGAACATCTTTGCATGTTGACATCGCTGAGCTCTGCCTGTTCCACCCTGTGCCCCTTAGTTACTTGTCATATCTGCAGGTAACAGCTGGGTAAATAAAGCTTATATGCTAATGGTAGGATTACCATCTTATTACGCTCTCCTCTCAGCAACATGAGTTGAAATTATAGCCGTTTGCTTTTCAAGGCTGAAGATGCACTCAGCTGAACAAGGAAAGCTGGAAACGCGTGGTATAAAAGCTTTCAGGTTGGCTGGGAAAAATTCTACATTTCAGTGCTTGTTACAGTTCTTGACTCAGTCCTGGCAGTTGTACTAAAGCTGCCCACAAAATTTCCTCATTGCTGCAGCAGACAGGTAGTGTACTAGGGTGCCCAGCACTGATGTTGATACTGTTGATTTTAGTGGAGTCTGGTTTATATGGTGGCCCCTGGCTGAGTTGTCTGGTTTACCTGAAGATGCACTGATTCAGTGGTGAAGCACACTTCACTCTCCTAGCCCCTAGCCCAGCATCTGACACACAAGACTTACTTTTCCATCCTTTTGCAAACATCTTTTTGTAAAACCTGTCCATATTCAGAGGCATCCAGTACCGTTTTGACATCCTTTCTCCCTGCCTGAAGCAACTTTCTTTAGACAGCTCCTTCACAGAGCAGGCAATACCGAACAGATGATTGGAGCCATGGCTTTGCCAGAACAGTGTTGGGCTTCCTAGAGACCTGGAAAGGGGTTCACTCTGGCCTGCGTTTGGCACTTTTGAGCCTTCCTGAAGCGAAGGACAGTTGCTCCCTGTTCTGTCCTGACGATGTGTTTCACCGCTGTGGAGTTTGAGGGAACAGTGAGACTTGTGGTAATGCAGCAGTTAGTGTCATGGTGCTAGGGCTGTGTACAGGTTTTGGCTTCTCAGCCTGAGACACAGTGGGACTCTGTGTTATGCTTTCTGCAATTGCAGCTGCCTCTAGCTTCTCCATCTGTTCCCTGTCCCCCTTTATTTTTGCCCTCTAACGGAGAAAGGATTGAAAAGCTTGTGGAGACTGAATCAACCTCTGCTTGTGGTGGGGACAGGTAGAGAAATGGGACTCTCAGCCCCCTCCCCTGGGCTTAGCCAAGGCAGAATCCCTTTAGTGCCAGAAAACTCCCCTGAAGACAATGCTTTCCCCTCCCTACTCCTGTCTGAGCAGATACAAATTGTCCCAATGTGCTCTGTGGGTTTAACTTCATTACAAAAAGTGTCCCTGCTGAAAGCCAATGCCCTTCACAGGTGCTAAGGGAGAAAAATGTGTCTGAAATAGCCCATCTGGTATGTGTATTTTGATTACTTCCCCCCTTCCATCTCACTGCCCTCATTACTAAGAAATGCCCAAATGCTGTTAACAGTCCATTCCCCTAATAATGGTGCTGCTTCATCAAGTGCAGCCTCCATTAGAGGAGAAAGCAAAGGAGCTTTTTTCTTCTTGTGATGGGGAAGGAGGAAATCATGTTGGGAAATCATGTCTGGACCTAGAGGAGAGTAGGGAAGGGAAGAACAGCCCTAGGGCAATAGGTAGCAGAGTTGCTGTTCTGTCAGTGTGGTGGGCCAGCAGGTTTAGAGCAGGCAGTGCAAAAATGGCTGAGATAACACATACTGGGTTTGGTCATTCACATGCCGTAGGCATGTTGCACTATGCAGCAACATGCAGATCAGCCCTCATTTTCTCTGCTCCTACAGGACTGTAAAGCTCCCCTGTTGTTTTGGGAACATGTACATGATCTCTCCCTCAGAAAAATGTAGTGCTGGACTTAAGAAAAAACACTTATGTTTGTATCTGGAATAGTAGATTTTTGAATGACGGGTAGATGGGCCAGTGATTTTGAAACTAGCAGAAGAGAAGATATGATTAAGAGTTAGAGCTAGATAAATGAGGAAATTAGTTGCTTATGTAGTTCAAAGCCCTGCAAAGCATTTATGCTACCAAATCAGATGTCAGTTTAATTGCTGCTTTCTCTGGTTGTGCTCCAAAATTTCTCTTTCTTCCTGCTCGTTCCTCATGCTCCCAACATGACCATATCATAACCCTTTGTCTTGGCAGTTAAAAAAAAAAATCTAGGTGTAGTGACCTATCATCTCTGGCTTCTGTCTTGAAACAATAAATTGCACTGTCTGGACATCTGCGCTGAGCAATAAATTTGTCTCTTGGGTTAAACAGAACTGCAGTGTGGGGAAGGAAACAGTGAGTGTGTGAATTTGTGAATTGTGGGGAGATATTTCTGTTTGTCTTCTCCTGATTTGCTGCTCTTCTCTACATCTCCCTGCCTGGCTTCTAGGTAGTAGCTGGGACGGCTTAGCATCTTCGTCCCTGTGTGAATTACCAATAAACCGAAAGTGTCTTCTTCATGTGTCCCAACTGTTTGGGGGAGGCTGTAGCCAGTACCTGATGCTTGGGGAGGGGAAAGATGTGATGATATTTCAGTCTCTGTTTGTACTACATTTGCTCATGCCGTGCATATACATTTGGTATGTACCTTCCACGCCTCGCATGTGCTTTCCATTGGCACAGAACAAAAGGCTGCTCATTTGGGTTTCCCACATGAAGTGTGGCCCTGCAAGTCTCTGCAGAAGTTAGAGGAGCTTTTTCTTAACTAGGCACTGAGCAGATATTTCTATGAGCTGTATGAAGCCTTAGTGTTAGCCAGGAATAAAGCTGGAGAAATTGTATAGCTGCAGCTAAATCAAAGTTGGGACTGTACTGAGACTGTGTCCTCTCAGGCATACATCCTTGTTTCGTAGGTTTCAGCTCTTGATTGCTTTTGCAAAATGTTTTGGTATTTTCACAGCCTCTTCTGTTCTTATTCCACAGCAGAAGCGAGCCTCTTTCAAGAGCCTTGTTTCTTTTACAGGTAAGTTATCAGGGCTTTCAGTAGCACTTGCATCTAAAGCAGCCAGCAGTATGAACAATGGCATCATATTGTTAGTTGAAACAGCAGCTACAACATTTGATTTACTGTCTTTATGGAGGAGGCAATGGAGACAGAACTGGTGTACAGAACTGGTGTAAGACCATTGGAGTCAAATTGTAATTGCCAGGAAAACATGTTAAATTTCTCTCCCACTGTGTTGTAATTTTTTGGTTTATTAGAAGCATTCTGAGTTGGTTCTCTCTTGCCTGGCTAGCAGGAATCCTCATTTCACCTTCTTCCTGGTCCTCCCCCTTCGGTGCTCAGATCTTGCTAATGCTCCACAACCTTTTTTAGGACTGCATGCCCCCCTCACACTTTGACTTCAGCACAGGCTTTGTTTTTCAGCTCTAGATGACAGATGTGCCACACAGAGCTGGACTGTAGGTGCTGTGCTGCCTTGGAGATAGTCAGTCCAAGGCAATAATTACCTCTGACAGCCCTCTCATTCTTCGTTCCCTTACAGCAGAGGGATTCTCAGTTCAACCTGGACAACCCAAGTGTGGATAACCTCTCACTCAGTTCCAATGCAGCAAGCCTAACTGATATATGTGCTTGTTTCACTCACAAACCCAACAGGAGCCATCCTCAAAGTCTAGGGACCACTTTGGATGCCCAGACTTCTGTGCAGTGCACCACCATCCACCATCATCTCCATCAGTGTTGCTGCTGTTTCATTCATTAGGCCTAACGACTCTTCTTCCAAAAAGACATTAGGAGCTAGCAGTTTCCACTTGCATTGCAAGGACCATTACGCAACACAGGCATTTTCTACAAGCAGGATTAGTGCCTATTAAACAGTGCTGGAAGAGGAGCAGCTATTCATCTCAGTAAATGTCCAGCTGAGGACACAGAGCCCAGCCCTGGCACAGGCAATGCCATTCTGCAGGAAACAGCTTGGTTACTGCTGCCTGTGTGCTGCTGCCAGAAAATGGTTTGCCTCTACTTTCAGCCTGTGCTGTTGATTACATGCTCTCAGGATTCCCCCAGAAGGGCAAACGCAGGTCCGAGGAGAGGTGTTTGTTGGTGCGAATGAGGAAGGGATAAGGGAACAAAGGTGGAGGGGAAGATGCTGTGATACACTTGAAACAAATCGTGGCATATTTGGCTCTTTACCCTTTTACAGAACAGGCAGGATGAAGGTGCAGGGCCAGGAATACCACTGGCAGGTCTCCTGATGCATTCAGGGATACTATCAAGGGGATTTCCTGCATTTCTTGCAGATGGGAAGCATTTCTGGCATTCTCTTCAAGGGCATTGCTGGGCTGAGCCAGATGCACAGATAGCAAGGGGAAATCTCATATTTTGCAGTGGTGTGATATCATTACACAGTGGGTAGGTCAGCAAGAGAATAATGTCTGTGGACAGCAGCCTAGATGTGCTGGAAAGGAGAGCAGAGCAAATATTTGAGACATTTGTGCCCTAACACAGCTTCTCAGGGCCAGGACTGCCACTTACCTTGAGTACAGTGGGGTTCATCCCAGAAGAGCTTAATAAAGCTTGCTGAAATCTTTGTCATTCTGTCTTAATAGTGATGTGCACTAGTGGCATGATGGAGTAGAGGTTATTGTACAAAACAAGAATAGCAGAGTTTATTTGTTATCAAGATAATATGACCAAAATGAGATGTGAAAATAGAAAAAATAGCCATTATCTTCTAAAGGACCCTGTAAACTTGTTACATGCGTACCTGCACGTGAGTCTACTTCAAAATATTCTGCTGAGATCCTTACCAGCTAAAAACCAGTAGAGCCACCACTTATCAGGGTAGAAAACTTTATCTGATTCCTGCTCTGCTTCTCACAACTCCTGCTCTCCTGTAGCCAACTGGTGACAAAAGCCAGGTCCTAGCCTGCCCAGTGGCCTGATGTGCCTAGCACCAAGCCAACTCCCACAGTGAGCATCTGAATCCACATAAAGTGTCTTGATGCTTTGGCCACCCCAGTAGCTCCTGGCTACTCTGTGAGAGGTTGGTGGGGATCAGGGGAAGGAAGACAGCAAAAGGAGTTGAGGCAGAGGAGCTCATCTGCTTCTTAGAGTTGTAGAACTGACAGGAACCACCAGAAAGTCTCAGTTAGCTCCCGAGCAGCCACCAGCTCCGCTCACTGCCCCTAACGCCCTCCTGTTCTCCCCTGCGCTCCCCAGGCACAGCTCCGGGGTTTCGCACGAGGGTGCAGCTCAAAGGGGACTTTAGCATGACCTCCCTGTTCAGCGTGCGGTCACTGTGCCTCTGCAGTGCAACTAATGTCCTTGTTTCAGTTCCCTGACCTTCACCAGCCAAATCATTTACTGCCATTTCCTACTCTCCTCTCTTCCCTACCCTGGCAATAACGGTGTGTGCACATAAAAGCTTAGTGAATGCTAATCAGGATAAATGTAGTGGCATTTCTAGCCCTGTGAACACATGCTTTATGACTACTGTGGGTTTTGGTTTTTTTGGTGGTTTTTTTGTTTTGTTAAAAAAAAAAGTCCCACAGGGTTTTTGTTAATATAATTGTGTTGAGCAAATCTGAAGTATTTGAAAACTTTAAAGTGCCTGTTATATATACATACAAGGTTTGTCTTGGAACATGCTAGGTTGCAATAGACATTTTCCAATTAAGTGAAACAGCAGTGAGGATAATGGGTTTATGGAAATGGAAGAGCCATGCTGGAGGGTGATGGAAAGCCAACAAGCATTAATCTTAATAGGATCCTTTTTCTTTTCTTTTCTTTTTTTTTTCAGCTTTGCTTTTCCTTTAAACTTTTTAAAATTTCCCTAGGCATGTCCCCAGTCCTGCAGTGTCATGTTCTGTATCTAGAGAATCTCTTTGTCTTTTTTTCTTCATTTACTTAAAATTTCCTTTTTTTAAAAAAAAACAAAACCAAAACTTCTCCTTTCTCTCCAAGAAATCATCTACACTTTCCTTTCTACAGTGATGGAGGCTTGTGAACACCTACAGTCATCTGTCACTTTAACTGAGTGTGCACTGTGGGAAATGGGGAATTCACAGCCTTCTGCTCTGGAAGGCAGAGTAACCCTCCAAAGAGCCAAACCTTCCCTCCCTCCCTCTACCTCTAGTAGAGGAAAACCCTCTGGGAGAGTTCTGGGCTCTGGTCCAGTTCTGCAGCCCAGTCTCCTTAGGCCAGACTCCTCCCTTCTGTATGGTGAGTAAATATCTTTTCCAGAAGGCTTCACAGTGAAATAAGCAGGATCCAGGCTGGAATCACTGCCTAGGACTGGCATGTTTTTATGCTACTATAATTTTCATGTTGTGCCTTGCTGGGTCAATGCTTTGCTGTCCCTGTGGACTGAAGCAGCCGGGTGGGTAGTGAGTCCGGCCTGGGAACCTCTGCTGTGGGAGGCATTGCCTTTGGGAGGAGGCTCTTTGAACTGAAGGTGGGATCAAAGGGGAACTTAGTACTTAATAGCCAGAAATCAGGACTCTGAGACCCTCACCAAATTTCCTGGGAGTAACTGGAGCTTGAAGAAAGCTCTGCACGCATTGTGCAGAGGGAGCACTGTACCGTCTCCCACTAGGGATGCTGGGCTTAACCCACCACTTTCCTTTGCCTATCACCTCTCCTGCCATTTCTAAACTGACCTGCAAAGCATTCCCACTCCCAACTCGCACTCCTGCTTCGCCTTGATTGTGTGACTACCAGCATGGGTTTCTGTGAGATGCTTAATTGGGCTACATCTCTATAGAAAAGATCACCTTGAGTCCGGCATGGATGTTTTTTAGTTTCCTTCCTATCCCTGGCTGTAAAAGTGAACTATGTTTCTTTAAATCCGCTCACTCCTTTACAAGTGCTGTTTTGCAGGAAACAGTGCCTAGATCTTTAATCTGGAAACAAAAGAGCTCAGACTCCCCAACTGTATTTATCTTTGCCCAAATCAGAAGGGTTGGAGGCTTAGACACCAGGAACCTCTCCCTGGAGGTAGGTGCATTTCAACAGTGGATGAAGGGATCTATATATAACATTCAGGTTAGATAGGCTTTTGCATGGGAAGGGCCCCGAAGGTACCAAATAATTCCACTCTATTGAGGTTCTAATACAGCACCTGTCACTGTGGTGTCAGTGTGATATTAGAGCAGGTCACTGGGGAGAGCATATCGATCCCATCTGTATACAATTTACAGCATCCTCTGCATCCTTTATGTCCAACACATCAGTCCTTGCCCAGTTTCACCCCCTCCTCTTAACAGCAAAAATCTTTCATCCATGAGCCAAAGCAAAACAGCTTCACCAGCTCTGATGTCCTCAGGAAATGTGTTGGGCTTCTGCCATGAGTACAGAGACTACTTCCACACCCAGAAGCTTTCAAGCAGTAAGCAGGATTAAGACACAGAGCCGTAGGCTTTTCTGTGACCTTTGGGTATTTAAACAGTCTTGGCCTGGCTTCATGAATATGAGTAGACTTCTATCTGGTTTCCAGCCCAGCACTCTCCCTGCATGGAAATACTTGAAATAGACTATGTTTTTAGATGGCTTTCTTGGAAAAGTAAGAAATAACACTGTAAGGACTTTGTGCCTTTCTTTCCCCACGATATTATGTTTCTCTCTGTTTTCTAGCCCATTCCATTTCTGTCTTATGCTCACTCTCAGTGCATTTTTTTTTTTTAGATCTAAAATCCTGCATTTGTGTGTGTATGTAATGATTTTAAAAGCTTTCTCCAAGCTGTTCTCCCACTAGAGGGTACTCCTGCTACATCAAAAATAGACATTCAAGGCTGGACTTGGTTCGCAATGCGTCCCTCTTCTTACCAAGCAGGCTGTTCATTGACAGCACAACTTGGATGTGTTCAGTCATGCTGCTTCCCTGCTTCAGCAGCCGTGGAGCTGCCTTGTTGCTGGTTGTGCAGGAGCCCAGAAATGCTCTAGTGCCATTTTGGCCTCTCCTGTTTCCAGCCTGTTGGCTACACGACACTCTGCTCCTCTGTAAGCAGAGCTAGTTTGTCTGACCCACTGGCCATCAGGGTGGGGGCCTGAGATTAGTGCCAGTGCCAGGGAGTGTGTGGAGAGCCCCCTACACCACACCACCAGGTTTTGATGTGAAAATGCTGTAATGGCGACACGGCCCTGCGGAAATGGGACTGCTGCTGAGCTGAGGGGTAGAGTTTGGGTGCTGTTGTTTTTGCGACATGTTATTGGGGTCAGGAAACAGAGAAATTCTACTGGCCACCCTTTTTTAGGCAGGAGATCAGACCATGTGGTCTATTCTGGCCTTGAACTCTGTGCGTATGTTGGCTGTTGATGGATGGGAGGCTCCCTTAAGAGCAGATTTATTTTGCTTTCATGTTGCGAGACTGCAAAAGTAGCTTTGGGTATGGCTGGACCCCCTCTTTTCTCCTCCATGCCTGAATGCCCTATGTGTTTATGGCAGGCAGGCTGCCCATGGGCAGGCAGGCAGGATGTGGCACATGCTGTGGTTTATGCTACTCTAGGGGCTGTTCTTTCATTGCAGCATGGTTTCAGCCTCTGAAACGGCACAGCTAGTGGAGGTGATTTTTGTTTTTCAGCTGTCATCCAAGGAAAAGCCTCAGGTTCCTTCTCTGTGGTCCCCCATATCAGAACTATAGCCCCAGTGTCTCACTCCCCTGCCAGCATCTCCCCTTCACAGCTCCCTGCTCTGCAGAGCCTCTGGGATTTCCACCGCCTGCTGCTTTCTCTTTTGAGCATGCTCGTGCTGCTGTCTGTTCATGCTGATTAAATGAGTAGGCAGGAATTACAGTCAACCATCCATCACCAGAGTCAGTGTTTCCTTGACCCGGTCAAGATAAAAGAGGTCAAAATCTTTTTTTCCCAAGCTGTTCCTAGCAGTGAGATAGCCAGCTATGGTTTTCTGGCAGTGCAAATCTGGAACTGTGCTCAGGGTGGTTCTCCTTCCTAAAAGAAGCCCAAATCGGCTCTGTCACCAGCTACACAAAGTGATATCTTTAGAGCAATGAGAGTCACAACTCCCTGCTGGTAGTTCGTTGAAAAGTCTTCTATGCTTAGGAGAATAAAACATCATATTTTGCAAAAGAGAGGACCTGTAGCATATGTTGGTATTTGGAGCAATAAATCCCGAATGTGGACCATGAAGGGGAATGACATCGTCTCATCAAGTCTATCTTAGGCCTCTCCAGAGCAGCTTTTATTTGTATGTGCTGCCTATAGGTGGGTCTCCTAAGTGTGTGCTGTCAAACACAGGTGAGGAGATAATCTAAGACACTACATGCTCAACTTGAGGATTTGGTCTTTTTTGGCTGTATCTGTAGCCTCTGGGATCTCTCAAGAAGCCTAGTGGTGGTTGGGATGTAGTTGTTCCTGGAAGCATAAGTAGAGCTGGCTGCTCTTCAGATATCTGTGTAGCTGCTGGAGTGGGGGTAAGGAATGACATCCATAAAGCTGGAGAGTAAGTTATACTCTAAAAACCATCAAAGCCTTCTCTCTTCCCCCAGACTGACAGCACTGAGGTAGCAGAGGCCATGATGGGAGGCTGGAATAGCACTCTTTGCTCCCCAGGACTGGAAAGGAAGCTGGGGTGGCAATCAGGTGAAAATGGAGAACAGAGCTTACAAAGGGAAGTAACTCACCACTGTGACTGTTCCTCTTGGAAAACCTGAAAAAGGTAATCTAGCAACTCAGAATTATAGTAAATTACAGACCTGGCTTAGTCTGTCTGCTGAGTGCTCCCAGCCTCTATTGATTTCAGAACCAGGCTACGAATTGCTGCCAGGCAATGAGCTGGCTGGTGGCTGAACCCATATATACTCCCCTGGACCCAATTCTTCTCTATGTCCCAGTTCCTATCAGTGGTTGTAGATACTATCAGTCAGTCCAGCTGAGTGGTGAATCTACTCCATTTATCCCTGTATAAATCCAGAGGAATTTCACAGACGCTGTAACAGCCCTTTCAAGCTTGCATCAGTGTAGTGGAGCCCCTTTTTTTCTCGAGTACATCCGATTCCTGGTCATTATCCAATGTGCTCCTGAAGGCAGCAGGACATCTTGAAGCTCTGCTGGAAGTAGGAGTCTCTATTTCCTTCTGCCATCCCCACACATGCACACCAAGGGCAGCCTGCTGAGTGTCTCCATGCTGTGTGCCTCTGGTTCCTTCCCAGCTGAGAGCAGATCAGTCTGGGAGGTGAAGAAGAACATCTCATCCCACCTTGCGCACACAGAACTGCTGAGGTCGCTCTGGAGAACTGTTGTGCAAACAAAGATCTATTTGTTTGTGCAGCCCATAGCAATTATGGCATGCTGAACTCTGTACATTTTTTGAAGCAGGGCCATGCTGCTCCTGAAGACAGAGGACCATTTGAAACATCCCCAACCAGGGGACATGAGTCAGCTCCATCCAGCCGACCTCATCTGTTGGTGCTGATAGGTCTCTGACAAGCTGCTGCTTCTCAAACAAAGGGGGAGTCTATTGAGCCAGAGCTCCCTAATGGAGACATGATGAGAGGGAGGATGAGACTTGCTAATCAGGAGGTGTCTGGTGCCCTGTGTTGGGACAGCTTTATTCATAACGGTGAGTCATGCGTGCTCAGGTTAGCAGCCTTGGGGGCAGGCAGTGTAAATAGAGAGAGGACTTTCCCTTAATAAGAGCTGCAGCCTTATAATCGAGGCAGCTCCAGTCCATGAGATGTTCCCAGCCTCCAGCTGCCCTTTGTTCAGCTAAAAATCTGCTGGATTTGCTTTGTTCTCCAGTTTTTCTTCTCTTATTCTCCCTTGATCTTTCCACATCATACTGTGGCATGCAACCCTTCCTCTCCCCTGTTTTACGTGCCTTCACTTAATCTGTGGTGCCTATTTTGTGGCTTTTGGTGTGATGATCTCTGGGTTGGGAGGCTTGTTGCTCTGTGTGTCGAAGTTAATCATAAAATACACTGTGGTACAGAGCAAAACTAGCAGGCAACCTTTGTGAAAGAGCTTCTTTCTTGGGTGATCAGACGGTGATGGATTCAGGATGCATTCTCCAGGGCTCGCAGAAGCTTGGAGACCAGCAGTGGGTGGCTGGGCTTTGATGGAGATCTGGATGAGCTGCGTTGGAGGTCTGGTGTGGGAAGAAGGCTGGTGTTATGGCTGGGGACTGGGGCCAGCAAGGAGAGATGGGAGGACGGAGAGAGGAAGATTGAAGCCAAGCTGCTGCTCGGTTGAGGTTGGCCAGTGAAGCTTTGGAGGGGGGACATCAAAGAACAAGTCTATGGCTAGAGGAGAAGCATGTAAGAGCAGTGTTTTGGGGCCTAAATCTAAACCCCAGAGGATGGCCCAGCATGTGAACACATCACATGAGGAAATCCTCAGTACCAGCCTAGAGCGTGTGGAGGAAGGGGAGACAAAACTAATGAAGACAGACGTTGTACCTGGAGGGATGTTTGCTCTTTCTTCCATTAGGTACGGAGACATATGAGAAGACTGAATAGCCTCAAAGACCCAGAATAACCTTGGGAGCTTTATCAGGACCTGTGCCTGTGATTGCCTCTGTATGGGCTGACACAAATGAAGTGACTAATGATGGTTACCCCCAATTACAACAAAACAGCTTAAAAATTGAGCACCTTTAAAAAAAATGGAGCAGTGTCAAATCCTTACTCCAGTGTGTGCTGTCTGTTGCTGTGTCTGCCGAGCTGTTTGTTTGTCTGATGAAGGGGGAAAAATAATGTGAAGCTGGAGACTAAACTAGGCTGAGAAAAGGGTGGGTTTTTTTTGTTCTCAGTCTCAGCCTTTCCAGGCAGGTTCCAGTAGGTGCCAGTCTCACCTTGTGGAGCAGGGCAGAATGGAAACTGCTAGCAATTCTTCACCGAAATTCAACAAAATACAGCACAAGAGGGGGTGGCAGGAAAATAGGCTTTCGCCTATAGAAAAGACCTCTGTTCTCTGGGATGCTCACTTCATTTCTTTTTCCCTACTCAGCAAAGTTTATCTTGGGCTCGGCAGCACAGACCAGTCTCCCCTCCTGCTCTTTAATTAGTGTGTAGTAAAGGAAGAAGGTGTTGGGGGAAGGAAAGGGAAATGGGATATTGTGTTTTGATGCCCCAATGGGTAGAAAAATGCATGGTTTCCAAATATGATAGTTAATGCTTAATCTGACAGACTGTCTCTTATCAACAGGTTGTATGTGACACCCCATTACGTGATAATGGAATCCTATGTGGAGATCACTGGAGACCCAGTTCCATTCAATTAACTTACAAAACAGCAAACCTCTGAAAGTATCTTTGTCTTCTCTTTTCCCCACCTCTTTCTCTCCTTTTTTTTACCTTGAGAAAATGAGAGAGTGAATATTTCTATTTTGTTTTGCAGAGGATTAGTACCAACTAATAGGATTAATATCCTGAGTTGTGTGGCAAATGGAACATTGTTAATAGGGTGATTATTAGAGAATTATGTGGAGGGGCAAAAAAATTAAAGCAGTTGAAAGAAAAGCATCTCTGTCTTGGAGGGACTGCCATTTCTGTGCAATATCCCAGCTGCTGGCCTGCCCATTCTGGCTTGCTCTGTTTCTGGAATTGACTTCAACATCAGCACAGGGTAGGAAGCAACTTCCAAGGCTGGAGGTACTGGATGCAAAGAGCTGACATCTTCTCCAGGGCTGGCTACCAGGACCATAAAAGTAAAAGGAAGGTAAAGGATTTACAAGTACCAGATAGTCAACATTTCACCTGGCATCCCAGGGATGCCTTCTAGCCATCAATGGACTTGCTCATGATAAATAACTCCATATCTCCATCTTGCTTCCTTCCTCTCTGGTTGGTGTGGCTTTGCCCATGGGCTCTGACTGCAGGCAGGCAGTAGTGAGAGTCACGGGGTGTGTATGAGTGGCAATATCCTTCGGGAATGTGTAGCACTTGAACACTGGTGGCTGTGTAACACGTGCAGGAGAACTTTAGTCTATACAATCTTGCAGGGCCAAATACAGCTGGCAAAAATGTTGTAGTGGTTGCGCGCCATTGCTAGCAGATGTAAGACAGGCAACTTCTGTAAACCAGTGGGTAGAAAGGCCTGGAGCTCTGATTCACAGCTAGGAAGGCATATAGCTACATTCTGCTCAGAGCTTGCATAGTCCTTAGAAAATTTGTGCTGGGTTGACTCTGGCTTGATGTCAAGTGCCCATCAGAGCCTCTCTATCACTCCTCTTCTCAACTGGATGGGGGAGAGAAAATACAACAAAAAGCTCGTGGGTCAAGATAAGGACAGGGACATCACTCAGCAATTACTGTCACAGGCAAAACAGACTCGACTTGGGAAAAATCAATTTAATTTATTACCAACCAAAACTGAGTAGGGTAATGAGAAATCAAACCAAATCTTAAAACAACTTCCCCCAGCCCTCCCTTCTTCCTGGACTCAACTTCACACCCGATTTTCTCTACCTCCTCCCCACCAGCGGTGCAGGGGGACGGGGAATGGGGCTTGTGGTCAGTTCATCACACTTTGTCTCCCCCTCCTCAGGGGAGGACTCCTTGCACTCTTCCCCTGCTCCGGTGTGGAGTTCCTCACATGGGAGACAGTCCTCCACAAACTTCTCCAACGTGGGTCCTTCCCACAGGCTGTAGTTCTTCATGAACTGCTCCAGAGTGGGTCCCTTCAATGGGTTGCAATCCTTCAGAAGCAGACTCCCCCAGAGTGAGTCCCCCACAGGGTCACAAGTCCTACCAGCAAACCTGCTCCAGCATGGGCTCCTCTCTCTGCCCAGGTCCTGCCAGGAGTCTGCTCCAGCGCAGGCTTCCCATGGGGTCACAGCCTCCTTTGGGCATCCACCTGCTCTGGTGTGGGGCTGTCCATGGGCTGCAGGTGGAGATCTGCTCCACCGTTAACCTCTGTGGGCTGCAGGGGGACAGCCTGCCTCACCATGGTCTTCACCACAGGCTGCAGGGGAATCTCTCTGCTCCAGCGCCTGGAACACCTCCTCCCCCTCCTTCTTCACTGACCTTGCAGTCTGCATAGATGTTCCTCTCACATATTCCCACTCCTCACTCCAGCTGCATTTTTCCCCCCCTTGTTTTTTTTTCTCCCTTCTTAAATACGTTATCACAGAGGTGCTACCACCATTGCTGATGGGCTCTGCCTTGGCCAGCAGCAGGTCCATCTTGGAGTCAGCTGGCATTGACTTTATCAGACATGGGAGAAGCTTCTAGTAGCTTCTCACAGAAGCCACCCCTGTAGCCCAAATACTACCAAAACCTTGTGTGTGTGTGTGAGTGTGAGGCCCTCAAGGAAGGACTCTTGGGAGAGAGCTTTCAGCAGCAGCTGAGCACAGTTGATGCATGGAGATTTTTTCTGACATCTGTCTGAGAGAGTATCCTTACGCACTGCATAAATCCTTCTGTCCTGGGCCACAAACCAAACCATCCACAGAAATGGATGGTTAGTGGACAGGGGACTGGCATGAAAGACTTTCTGCCTGACAGGTATTATCCCAACCTTGTATTTCCAGATGCCTAGGGTATTTAGGCCTGTGCCGTTCAGAGGCGTTTGCTGTAGGAGGCTTCGTCTGAGCCACTGATAGGGATTTGTTCCCCTGAACTGGATCACCATTACACCATGAGTCACTACTATTTATATCAGCTGTTGATCTCTCTCAGTGGCAGCTATTTCTGGCTACCTGCCTTGTATTCAGCAGAGATTTAGCACTATTTTTTTTTTTTAAATTAACCTCCTTTTAATTCTTTTTCAAACATTTTTTTATCTTAGGGTTTTTTTCAGCAGCTGACGAGCTGTCTGGAGTTGAGTTGCCCTCACCTGCTACTTGTTCTACTGAAAATGGGATATCCAGTGCTACTTTTCAGCAGATTCAGCTTTGTCTAAAAGAGTACTTCACCACAGAGTAAGAGTGTCATGCCATCTAGAAATGAAAGGCTACAACAAGAAGCAAAGCACTTTGCATCAAACAGGCATTTTAAATGCTGTAGAAATGCAATTCAAAGTAGAAGGTTTGCTTTGTTTATGGCCCTTGTTACCCTAGGAACTCTTCAAGCAAACAGTAAATAATCCATTCTTGCAAGCAGATCAAAAAAGACCGACCTGTTTTATTGAAAAGAGAAAGGAAATTGGTCTTGGTGAAGGGCTATGTCTCAGCCATACTGAGGAAAATGGTACCAGAGCTGAGAGTCTGACCAAAATCTCCTGAGGTCCATTTGGATGCTCTGCCCACAAAGCTGTTCCTTCTGCTGTGGTCTGGTTTCCCTCCCTGATCTTCCTGTGCACACTCAGAATTTCCAGTCATAATCGGTTAAACAAAACACAGTCATTCTTGTGTCTATTATCAGGACCAGGATTTTCCTTTTTCTCCTCACATCCCTGTCAGCCAAGGGATCTCCTGCCTGCCTTGGGCTCTCCCTGTAGCAGAGCAAACACCTAAGCTGGAGGAAGTTGTGTAGGAGCTGTGTGTACTTCCAAGAAGGAGGAGGTCCTCTTGGACCTGCTAGGAGACTTCTGTAGCATAGCTGATTTTCTGCATCACACAGGGCAGGGGCACAGTTGTTGCGGCACCTGGCCACACCTGCAGACTCACTGTGAATGGCGAGTTACCCATTTCAGAGCTAGGTCAATTGAGGGCAGGCACTGGTAAGACAGGAGGAGTGTCCCGAGGGGCTCAGACTGTTGGATTGTGCACCCTGACCCTCTCGCAGAGAGGTCTGAGGAGCCACCTCTGCTCATGCATGAAAGCCAGCTGCTCTGAGGCAGGATGTACAGGAACAGCAGGATGGTGTTTTAACTTCACCTCCGTGGAAGGTAAAAGTCTGCGTAATTTAAAGATGAGTTCCCTTATGCCAGGCTATGAAAAGAGTCTTCAGAACACCCCCAAGGTTTCCATTTAATTACCAATTGCAGCTGATTTCACAGAGCAATTTCTAAGCCTCCAGCAAGGCCTTGTGGCAGTTCTTTCATCTCTCAGGCTTATTGGGAAAAGCTGTATTAAATGTCTTTTAATCCTGCCTTGGATGCACTACCTTTGATCACCTACAATTTTATACATCTGTGCTCAGGCTCACGTTCCTACGTACGTGCTTCCCCATCCAAAATGCTTTAAACTGTGTCTGTTGATTAGAAAGTCTCTCCTGACTGATATAAAGCAACCTGCAAACTTGACTGAAATACCCTGATAGCTAATGATGATCCAGAGGGTCTGGGTGATCCAACTGTAAGTTTTGGCGTTTCTGGATAGGCTGATGTTCCTCATTTATGTTTTACTCCATGTTTTCTTCGAAGAGAACAAGTTTCTGCAGGGGGGAAAAAACCAGTAAATGTCCTTTCCATGAAAAGAGAGCGCGTTAGCTAGATCTGGAATGAGACACATTTATGTATTAATATAGCTTCAGTCTCAGTTGAGTGTGGGACACAAGAAGGTGGGATGTTCCCAGAGAGGATGCAGAAGTCTATATCCTAAAAAGTCAAAGTTGCTTCAGTTCATTGAGGACAAGGTCAGTGCAAGCAGCTGCAACTCTGAGCTGTTAGTCTAATGTCCAAGGTACAGGACACTATGTCCCTTATGATGCTTCTTTTCTGAGGAGAACCTGATCACTTTTTCAGGATGATCATAGTGGTAACAATATGAGATTGCACTTGGGATCCAGCTGGACTCCCAGTGCTCCTGAGAACTGCAGATGTGCCATGGGAGTTGTGCCACTTCACAGCAATTGGAAAGCTCTCCCTTTTGCACATCATGGGGGTCTCTGTGAGAGCACTGTCATTTGGAAGAGTCCCAGTGTCCATCAGGGAAGGAAAAGAAAAGCCAAGAAAAGGTGCATGCTGTTCTGGGGTGGATATAAGCAAAAGTTCCACCACATATATACAAGCTCCATATCACAGCTATGAGAGCAGCAAGAAATCCACACGAAGCACTGATAGGATTACCTGTCTGAAAAAGGCAAACAAGCCATGCCCTAAACCTGCCAGTATATAAATGGGGACATCTGCCTCCTCCAACAGCTCTGTGTGACCACCTGGACTTAGGCTTGCATCAGTGCTGTTGGAACATATGTTTATTTCAACTACAACAAGAAAACTGAGTGCGGGGTCATGTTGTGGAGGCCTTGGGTTCGCTTACTGGAGCAGGAACAATCTTTTTTACAGAAAGTCATTATCTTGATACTCAAAGAGAGAACAGCGTTTGTGATCTAAGCAGCCAATCTGAAAATAGCTCAGCTCTGTAGGAAACGCAAGGTCAGCTGCCAGATGGGTCAACTCCAACCGTTTGCTGTGCCCAGACCAGTATATTTTGCACTCTGCAGCTTTTACATGGGATCTACAGGATACAACATTATCAGGCAGAGGCCCTTTTAGTGTGGTGTGCCCACTAGATCCCCAAGAGCCTGTCTCTTTATAAGCATCATGCTTATAAAGAAAACATATGTTTTCTCCTGCTCTTTTTTTGAGGTCTTGGGTGCTGCTGCTCTCCTCTCACCTTGAAGGCTTGAATATCTGCGTGTGACTGTGCTTTTTGTATAGTGGGAATGTCATGAGATCCTCCATAAACTTCTCTTTCTGCACAGCAGATGAGCCTGTGGTTTTGGCAGTGGGGGATGAATTCAGCTAATTTCCTTTCTCTTGCTCTATCAGGAAAGAGAGTGAATCCTAAAGGAGTCTGATCCAAGAGTTAGACGTGAAGATCCAGCACTGGCATGCTTGTCAGGTCTGATAGAACGGTGATCTGATATGTCAAATGCATTTTAGGGTCTCAGCTATGTGACAGCTTGCTAATGACTCTGAGCTTCAGGAAACTTTGACTGATCCCACTGGGAGCTGGCAGAAAAAACTGTAGGAAATTAAAAAAAAAACCAAAACCCACAACATTTTTGTCAAAATCAAAACATTGAATGGAAACATGTCTCTTCCAGCATCATTTTAAACTGGAATGTGTCAAAACAAATGCCTTTATTTTGATTTGAGTGACACACTTATAATTTTTACTTTAAGTTGCAATAAGGAAGCAACACAGCATATTTTTATTTATGTCTCTGCTTTTTGGATAATTATCAGAAGTGAGGAACTGCATGCTTCCAAAGTGAATTCTTGGCATTTCTCTTCAGAGATTTTAAATTTTTTATTCATGGTGAAAGCAGATGTTGATGTTCAGCCAGAACTACCTACAGGTGGGAAGTCCAGCATTTCAGATTCTCACCTCTGGCCCGGGTGTGTTTTCTTTAGCCACAGTCTCATTGTCAGACATTTGGAGGGGTCATCTTACAGTCTGGGTTCTCTGGGTATTTAATGGTGGTGCAATTGAAACCAAAAGCCAAAATTAACTTTATTATAAGTGGAGAATATTTGGTAATATTTAAGTGTGTTCTGGACAACCAAATACTAACCTCAAGGCATAAGCAATGATCAAAATAGAAGGCAGAGGGGTGCACTTTAGCCTGCAGAAAAGAGCCAAGCAATGACCCTGGCATCTCAGCGTAGCAGATTAATCCTCTGGTTCCACCTCGAGCTGTCTCTTTCCTTGAGACAGGAGGAAGACTTTTTCCTTCTCTTCTGCCTGCCAGCCCTGCAAGGGCTGGTTTAAGTTGTCAGTCAAACATGGCTGGAGAACGTAATGGTAACCTTAACCACCACTGTTTTAATTTATTTCCAACCAAGCAGAGTGGCTGTTGTGAAAATACTGCTGAAATTAATGTAAGATATTGGACTTTGCTGTTCCTTTTAATACTGGTTTGCTAGGTGAGTCTGGGTGGGTTGTGCCCATGGACGTACCTCAGTTTCCCTTTCTGGCTGGTGGTCTGCGATCTCATGCTGTTCTGTTGCCTCTGTCTAAATGAGGTTCCTGTCCATACAGTTTGGGAGTGCAGCTCCAGCAACCGAAGTAGTTTTGGTGCAAAAGCTTGAAGTGGGATAGGCTGTACCAGCTGAAGGATCTTTTCTTCCTTTTTTGTGAGCAGAAGTGTGCTTACCCTGGGGTCTGAGCTGGCCCAGTGGCCTCCTGTTTGAAATAAAAACCCAGACTGTGAACTGGTGCTCAGGGCTGTTTGGATGGGTGGGTGATGGGGAACTGGGGCAGATCCCTTGGGAAATCTCTCTTTCCAGACCAGTCTGACAATCTTTCCATCTACTTTGAAGTTCCTGCCTGGAGAAAAAAAGCAGCAAAGTTGAAATGGTGTGAGGGGAAAGCAGGAAAAGGCATGAAAGGAAACAAAAATAGTATCTTCCCTCCACCTGCTAAACAGCTCTTGGGCAAAGGGGGCAATCAGCATGGTGCCCCCATGTTGCTTGGGTCCCTGCTGATTGAAGCAGTATTAGCTGTGAAGATTGATTCCTGTTTCTGGACTGGAGCCACACAAAAGTCCTCTTTGGCCCCTCTGAGACAGGGCTGACACGTCTGTCTTCATGAACATCCCTTCCTGGTAGATGTATCGGGGAGTTGGAGACATCCAATGAGCCTGGCAGAGGAAGGATGCCCTGCTGCTTGCTGTATGCAACCTGTTCTCTGCTTTTTAGGCCCCAGAATTTCAAAATTGTGTAAATAAATCATGGTCCTGTCATGCATTGAACTGACCTGCCCACGAAGGGCAGAGCATGACTGAGCTTGATCAGAAAAAGCTGGTCCTTGTTCATGTTGCTGTGCGTTAAACAGCTCTGCTTTGGAGGACGCAGACTCAGCCTGGGCTTCAAAGGGGAGGATGCTCTGGTAGCCGTGCTGACCACAGGGTTGGAGGTAGCATTTCCCCCCCATTTTTCTTGCCTGCAGGCTGAAAATGGCTTGTGGGTTTTCTTTTTCATGTGTTTGCCCCTAGGCTAATGGTGATTCTTGTCTTGTCTTAATTGCTTTTTAAAGTGTGCAAAGCTCCGTGTCTACCTCAGATGGTACTGAGCTCCGTGATGCACTTTTCATTTTCCCAAATACCTTTTTAATTAAATTGGAACAGAGCACTTCCATTTTCTAGAGCTATCCGTCTTGGCAAGTTTCTTGTTTCTGCTGGGCAGGCATTATCCTGTTTATCACTGGCAAAATCTGGTGAGTTTTCCACAGGCTTTGGGATTTGCAAGGAAATTTTCCTCTGGTGGGCAGATAGCTGCTCACACAAAGGCTGCTCAGGTTGGCTGCTGTGGGTTAAGGATGTGCTGCATCAGTTCAGGGGTGGGTTTGTTGTAGGGCTTAGCAAGAAAAACGTGGTGTCTGTGATATAAAGGAACAAGGTTTGACACTATATTAGGCCTTCTCTGCCCCTGAACTCCGCAAATCTGTGTGGGACAAAAAAAGTCCTTTTTTTTTTCTGGCAAAGATAAGGGCTTGGAATTTGGTTAAAAGGGTAAACCCAACCCTGTGAATTTGGGAAACAGGCAGCTGTACTGCTCCATCACAGGCGCCTGCAATACTGGTGACCTCTTCTGCTGACATGGAAAATTTGTTCTCTGCAGCACCTATTAGCTTGACAGACCCTTTGTTGCAATGTGCCATTTCAGATCTCCCTCCTTACTCTGGGATTCGGTGGTTGAGCATCCATCCTGCCCCAGCATGCACAGCATCGCTTTAAAAACCCAAACTCAGATCACGCTGTTTGAGAGATAAAGGTCAGCAGAGTGACTGTGTAGAAATGACCCTTTCTTCCTCTGAAAGCAAACATCGAGCATCTGAGTCACATTTGCTTTGCTGGAGGAGGAAAATAGAGGCAGTTTTCACTATTTTTATCACTGTTATCCCTGCAGAATCAGCTTTGCTCTGGGAGAGCACAGCAGTCTTCTCTGCCTTGTGAATCAACACAATTACGAACTTCCCTCCAAATGAGGGCTGTCTACATATCCTGATTGACTTTGTGCCTATGCCTTGAGCTACAGCTGTGCAATCGTTTTACAGGAAGAGAGTTGTGGAGGCATCTGACATGGCCCAGGGAATCTTTTTATGGCTGGTGATGATGACTGAACTAAAGAGAAAGTGATTTCTCCCCAAGTGAGTTTGTGGGCATTTTCTCTTGGCAGAGGGGTATGAGGAGTAATTTTTAACATGTGACTTGAGCAGATTTGTTGCTGACCTTGAGAAAATGGAGGTGATGCCCCACAATGAAGATTTGGAAACACAGCCTTTAAAAACTCCCAACAATGTGTGACAGCTCTGGATTTTTCTCTAATTAACTTCATTTGATAGAGACAATACAGCTGTTTACTTGGCTGGGCACTCCTCACTTCTAATTAAAGTGATCAGGTGGGAACTGAGAGTTAGTGCCTGGCAAGGGGTAAAACTGTTGGCATGAGAGCAGACAGGAACCCAGAGATTTAAGTGCAAATTCCACCAACACCTGTGGAAGGAGCTGTAACATCAAATCCTGCATTGGTGCAGAACAGAGAGGTCAATGTATACCTCCAGGGATGCTGACAAGGTGTCAGTAATCTCATCCTTGTATTTTAAGGTTGGAATGTGGAATTTCCTCAGTTAAAATGGTGAAGTTGGTGTAAGAATTGCAGTCTAGGAAAGTCTCTGCTTAGCTCTGAACATGTTTGAAGGTATGTCTGGCCTCCGGGGTTCAGGTTGTTTTCATTTCTCTTTTGTGGTTGCCTAAGAGGAACTTACATGCTCAACCTGGATGTGTCATACCAATGTTCTGGGACTTGCCCAAAGAAAGGTTTTGCATCTTTGAGATATCTCTTTTTGTCAAAGACAATTGGATCAGAGATATTCAGGTTTGCTAAGTTTTGGTTTTGAAATTTATTTTTTTTTTTTTGTCACAACACTTATGTCTTGAAAAATGTCATTTTGATGAAACAGAAATTGCTCAGGAAATCTTACTGATTTTGACAATTCTGCTTGGAAGGGAGCTGGGGAGGAATATCTTGAAAGTGCTGGAGCTCCCAGTTATGACATTCTCCGAATGGAAGGGAGTTTTGATTTATGTCTTTTTCTCTTTTCAAAATGATGTTTCAAAATTTACTGTTTTGTGGGGGGAAAAAAAGGGCTGAGTCTGAATGAAATGCCTGAAAAAAAGGAAATCAAATATTATGACTGATCCAAGGCAGTTCTTCAGCATTTTGTTTTGCAGCTTTGTTGGCTTTTCGGACAACATAGGATGATTTAAAAGTTGTTGGTTATCAAGTTCTGCTATCCATACCCACAGATGTGTTTATAGGTTGAGCCAGTGATGTATGAACCACGCTTCTTTTTGTGGTGATAAATTACCTGGTTTCGTAACTGAAAAAAACCTGTTTTAATCCATTAACTATAGAGAACAGAATACCCCAAGTCTCTTGATTCACGGAACCATGCAAGGATCTTCCACTGTATGAATTATTCAGGAGCAGTGGTGAAAATGAAGTACCCATTACATTTACAAATATTCCACAAAGAGTTCAAGGCTGAGCAGGAATAGATCAGACAGCATTTATTGTAAAGCCTTGCTGAGTATTATTGTAGATGTAATTTCCCGTAGTAATTAACACAGGATCTGCAATCCAGCTTTGAAAAGGTGATTGAACCTTTCCCTGTGAATTTAGGAATCATCTGCATTATTACATGGTACAGGTGACTTGGAGCGTTGAGCCTTTTTCTAAAATTAGTCCTCAGTGTGGTGGATGATTAAAGAGGGATTGTTCCTTCGGGCTACTCGGGATTGATGTTTTCTATTAAAAAAATGCGTTGCTAAGGATTTGTGAAATATAGAGAGCTTCTCTAGTTGTGTGTAACTTATTATGCAGATATGCTTAAGCTATCAGATAAATGATAAATGATTTCGGTAAGTTGGATGGGTAGCATGACCCAAGGGTAGGGGTTTTTTATTATTTTTCTTCCCCTCTAAGGATCGGAGAGAGCCATTTGTCAAGTCAACCAAGTGAGGTGCCCAGAGATCGTATGTCAAAGGCTGTTCTGTCTGGAGTGGGCACAACAGGAGTTAATAATGTTGCACCTCCTCAGACTTCTTCATTTCCACTAAATTTCCCTGCCCTTTTCCTTGTTTTTGAACTACGCTTTCTTCTGGCTTCTGATGGTGTGACTGCCTCTGCATGCTGCCTGCTGGGAAACCTGCCAGCAGCGCTGGAAATGAGCAAAAGCACCATCTAACAGTGTCTGAATGACCTTCTCTGTGCCCCTGTACCAAAGCCGAGCTGACAACAACTGGGCATTAGGAGACAAAGTAATGCCTTCATCTCCCATTCTTCTTGGAAGAGTCAGTGCTTTGTTCTTGATCATCTGTCTCGCTCATGGGTACCCTAAGCGCCTCTCCAACCTGAGGAAACAGCCGCTTACCAGGACCTGGTTAAAGAAAAGCCTCCTGAAGGCTGAAGTCCTTCACTGAGCACAGGGCCTTCCATTTCCACCTGGGAGCATGGGTTGTGTTTTGATTGATGCAAGACCTTCTCTGAGGGGGGAAGAAAGAGCCGTGGGGTGGGTAGAACATGGAAAGAGCAATGTCCTGTGTGGGTCTCATACTTGTCTTGGAGATAAGCACAACTTTGCAATTTACATTTAAGTTCTTTCTCCACAGCTTCAGAAAGCTGTGTTAGGTTGTGTTAGCTGTTTTATTGTGGCTTGTAAATTTTATTTTTTTTTTTGGTACTAAGAGAGTCATTGACTTTGGATTGGAGAAAACTTATCCTGTTGGGCTGTTTTTTGAGGAATGAGATGCAGAGTTTGTTCTTGATGGAGTTCAAACATCCCCAGCACCATACAATCCTAAATCAGGATTTTAAAAACCAAGACTTTTTCTAATTACTTCCAGAACATTAATTCCCTGTTGGAAATTGGGATTCTGTTGTGTTAAAGTCCGTACATAAACTGTAAGAGTCACTGACTTGAAGAATTATCTACTTAACAAAATAGAGTAGGGGAAAAGTTATTAGGACTGCTCCCAGCTTTGAAATCTTTTAAAATGAAAATTTCAGTGGAAAAAAGGCTAACTCTTCTGCAAAGACAGTTCTTACCTTTCAGTTACCTCTCACTCTTCTTATCTCACTGGTGAAAAAATTGACAAGAGATAGTGACTTCTCAAGGAACGTTGAATTTCTCAATGGCGAAAAATGACAGTTCTGCAAAAATGACCCTTTTCTGTGGGAATCTATTTGACTGGATGTTTTGCTGGACTCTTTCATGTTGGAAAAACAATAATTAAATCACTTCCCAACAGTTTAACTCTTAGAAAATTGTCTGTCTTTTTTAAATGTGAAATATCTTAAACCAGTTCAACAAAACAATTTAGCAGTATTTCCTCAATAATAAAATACTTTGGAGGAGCTATTTGGGCCTTCCCTTTACTCTTGCTGGCTAGACCACTCTTCAGGACTTTAAATCATAGGGCTTCCAGTCAAGCTGCATCACGTCTCATCAAAGAGAGGGTTAGAAGACCTAAAAGGCATCTATATAATTGAGGCAAGGGACGTCTTACTCCACACTCTTATAGCACCTAACACAAGAAGGCTGTGATCAAGGCCAGAGCACACTGATATTACTATAAAACTCCTTATTTGTGTTTTTAATCTAATCTTGGAATTATAGTAGAGTTTAGATTTTACTTGGCTTTCCCAAGAACATTTTCTTTTCCTAAACATAATGTAAATAGCCCGGGATATGCTAAGAAGAGAAGTTCTGGGGATTTGAACAAATTGTGCTGGATTTGGGTAGTAGGAGATAATCCCCAGTCTGTACAAAGCACCTTTCATCTTGTTGTATTAGTTTTGTAGACAGCAGTCACTTTGCTTTAGACTGAATTGTATGTGACAGCATCTCTGTGCCTCACTACCTATTCCAGCAAAGAGTGCGGCAGGCTTTTTAATTACTGTAATCCGCTGTGCGTGATACTGGTGTGTTACAGTGATGACTGCATCCAAAGGATAAAGCATCTTGGGAGAGAGGTGAGCAACAGGCACAGATAAGCTCTGCAGAAGTTCAGACTCTGCCCACCCTGAAACAGCACTGACTTCAGGAGCAGTTCTCGCCTCCCTTCTCAGGGGGCTGCTTTGCTTTCCATTCTCCAGGGACATCAGCTGCTTTTCTGGGCATCAGCTGCTTCGGAGCTTCACTTGCTAATGCTGAAGGACAAGGGAGACTCTGCTGCCAGGGTTGATATAACTATGTAATAATTTGTTTTTAATCGGTATTAACAGTGCTGAGATTACAAAGTCAGATCCACTCATATCACAGTATTGGGGTAACAAGAAATGATCAGTGGCATGTTGGTTGAGTTCTTTCTTTCAACAAAGCATACAGATAATTTGAGTATAGATCATATATGCAAAATCAAAGACAGCATGTGCAGCTTCTTTGGGAAACTCTTATTCCAACATCTTGTCAACAGTGTGAGTCTAATTGTACACACAAGTCTCTGCATTCTCAGAGAGCCCAGCATTTCATTTGTTTGCAAAACAAACTTGGGGCTTGCGTGTGTTGAAAATTTGCTTTCATTAAAAGAAAAAAAAAAACAAACTAATAAAATGAAGCAACATACTGTTTTCTTAACTCTGGCAGGTACCTATCTGATTGCACAGGTAGACTCAGTGTTGCTGTTTATCCCTTAATGGCTTTGACAAGTTTCCAAATGAAATTGGGATGGACAGGGATGCACAATGTGCTTGTCCTTCCCTCCCCGCTTCAGACTCCGCAGTGAGGCACAGACACTGCGCTGCTGTAACAGAGCTCCAGCCTTGCTCCTGAGCATGGATTTCCTGCATGGCTTCCAGGTGCAAATTCTTTGTCCAGGATCTTGTTATGACTTTAGTGGTTTGGTGCCCATCTTCTGGCTATAACACCTATTTTGACATGATTGTGTCTTTTTTGCTAATTTCTTTCTTTTTTGGGGTGGGAGGAGGTGGATGGGTGGGTGGATGAGTGACCTCACTGCACGTTCATTGCCAGTATCTTCTTCCTGCTGAGACCCCCCGAAACCTGAGTGTCTCTAAATGCTGACAGCCAAACCCTGGTGCAGCTGCTGGCTGAGTGGAGCTGGTTGACCATTTGCTGCTTCATCATTGTAGTCCAGAGCACCCATGTAGTGAACAAGGCGGTGCTGTAATGGCAGGGGGACAGGGAACACACAGCCCTTTCTCCTATGCTCTCTGCTCTTTGATTATCTCTGAAGTTGGAGCCAGCAGGGACACTACAAAGCTGGATCTTGCCCAAAATCACCAGAGGCCTGTTACTGAGCATGCAAAGTAGGGGGAGCTCAAGAAGGGCCTTTGGAGGTACCTCAAGCCCCTTTCTTCTTCTCCTAAGGCTGCTCTGTCTGTTGTTTCTCTGCAGAAGTGTGCGATGGCCACAGTTCTCCCTGCATGCACATTATCCTGGTCACGCTCAGCAGCTGGGGCTCTGGCTGCACTCTTCAATAAATGGAAATAAATGAATAGTTTTGCAGGCCAGGGAAGGAGCTTGGGCTCCAAGCATTTGGCCTTTGAAGACCTTTACTCAATGCCTGTTCCTTTATCCGCAAAACAAAAGCAGATCAGCTGAGGAACCCTGGCCAGCAGTCCCTGCAGTGCCTCTCTGCATGCCCCGCTGTTTGTGGCAGTGCCCTCTGTGGGAGTCAGCACTGTGGCCCAGCCAGGTTTCTATGCAGGTTTTAAGGCTGCTTACTGCAAAGGGGGGCTGCAGTAGGCTTCTCCATGGGATGAGTCCCACTTTTACCCCAGGACTTGCCCATCAGCTGAAAGCTACTGAAGCAGGGCTGCAATTTCTCCCCTTGTCTCCTCTGAGAGCTTGCGCTTTCCTTGCTTCATTTAGTAGCCATATTGGGATCTGCTTCTTTTAAAATTATTGGTGCTTTGGGCTGTGCAAGGGGCTGTGGTTTGCTGAGCGTGAACTAGATCTCTGTTCTCTTCCTTCACTTCCCCTGCATTCGTTGCTACGTTGAGAAACTGGCCTATCTTTTCCTCTTTTGCCCTGACAGTGGGGCAACTTTGCAGCAGTTTTTGCTCCAGTGTGGAGTGAACGGGGAGAGGGAACAGGCTCTCTTTTTTAGGGGCCTCGCAGGTTACACTGTAAAAATACCCTTCTTGAAGAAATCCTGTCCTTCCACATCTGTCTCTACATTTTTAGAATTTCACAGTTGCTTTCCTTTTTTTACTGCTAAATTTTGCTTGGCTTTAGCTAAGATCTTTTATTTTTTTTATAAAGAATAACAATTTTCTTCCAGGGACTTGTCTGTCTTTCCTTGGGAAAAATTCCTCATCTTCAGCAATAACCAAACAGGATTTTTTTATTTTTTTTTAAAGAGCTGAGCCCACACTATCTCGCAGGAGCAATGATACCATGGTGCCATGGGAAGGGTTGGCTCCAGCCACATGGGGCTGCTGCTCCTTGACCGCATGTGATCCCAGCTCTCTGTCCCCTGTCCTGGGCACCAGACCGGGCTCCTCACAAACAGGTCTGGGCCCAGCCACTCTGCCCTCTTTACTTAGTAAGTAGCAAAATGTCTCAGTAAGGCATCGCAGTCTGTGCTGTGTGTTCAGACTTCAAATCCCTGTCAGTAATGCAGAGTTAAAGAATGTGATTATAATGATGCATAACAAATAATAAGGGTTTAAACAGTCTTAAGAACACTGTACTCGGAAAAAGAGGGGTTGTTTGGATGGTGAAGCCCACAGGTATGAAGAAAGGCTTTTATTTAATGTATCTATGCAATTGCAATAAGAAACTCTGCTGTGCAATATGGGTTGTTATAATGAACTTATCTTGGACTTACGTGTTCCTCTTGCTCTAATGCGTGTGGGTTGTGATCACTTTCTGCTTCCTTCAAAGCCGTTCGGTCTTATTCGGGAGCAAAAATAAGAAGAACGAGCAGATACAAGGGGCAAAAGATGTGGAAATCTGCCCTTCCTGACTTTCTTCCCACCCTTTTCTCCTTGCTTCATGCCCCAAGCAGGGGGACCCCCAGCAGAGCTCACCTCTCCTGGTTTGCATCTTCCTCACAGCACGTGTGGCTGCTTTCCACTGAGACCATCCTGGGTTGGTCGAGGTGGTAGATCCCAAATGACCTGCTTGTGGTGAGCTGCCTCTATGTAGAACCTTGGGGCTCTTTGAAAAGCCTGGGAGCCGTGAATGCTTCTGTCCTTTCATGTGGGGGAAGGCCTGTGTGGTTTAAATCTCGGTGTAAAACAAGTGTCATATGGGAGACAGAAGCGAGGGTGTCAGAACATGTTAGTGCTGCTTTAAGCGTCTGCCTACCTCATAAATCCCCTCTTCCCTCTGAAATCCCCCACAGACCTCGGTTTGTACAAAGGGAACTGGCAACTACAAATGCTTGTTTGTTTTGTTTTAAACAAAGCTGCTTTTTCCCCTCATGTTTTTGAGTAGTTGCCACACGTGGCAAGAGAAGCAGGGAGAAGGAACCTTATTTTTGAAATATGAAAACCATCTTAAAAAAAAAAAACCCAAAAATGAGCAGATCTGAGGCATCTAAGAGAAGTATTTATTTTAGCCAGTGTGTGGTATGCTTTATGTGTTCCCTTTTTACAGTGTTGAAACACCTGGATTTGTTTCGTTTGCCAAATTAGAATGGCGGGCAGTCGAGGTGAAGGTGATTATATACAGGTTTAAAACAAACAAGCAAAACAAACCAGTTGCTATTTAAGGGCTGTTTCCAAGCCAGAGGTAACCCTGCCTTAAACAAACATTACTGTGGTGCAAACTCTGATACCAGCTGTCTTCTGATGTAGATCTAGCTTTGCTCACCTGCAGTTTCTGTGCATCTTCTTTGATGGTGTCTGACTTTTCCTTGCTGGCTTCGAAGAAAAGTGATTTCCCCCCTGCCCTGCCCCCCCCCCCCCCCCCGTACTAAATTCAGCTTCTGTAGGTTGATCTCTTTCTATTCTTAGGTGTATGTACAGAGGTCTAGGTCAGCTCCTCTGTTGTATGTGGCACGTGCCTACTAGTTCTTCTGGATTGCTGCATTATGGTGGTACCCACCCACTGGTATGCTGTAACCGTGACACTATCCCAGAGGCACCCAATTATGGATGAAAGTGGTCCAGCTGCCTACATAGATTAGACAAAAGAAAACACGATTTGCCATCCTTGTAGACCTTCTGACACACAATGTTCACAAAGGGCAGGGTGTCGAAATGCTTTGACTTGGAATAAGAGAAGAAAAAAGCAAGAAAATGGGTCATAATGAAAAGGACTAGGGTGGAGAGGGAAAATGCTTTAGAGATGCTGCAAAGTTCTGTGCTGCTCTGCTAGTTATTAGCTTTTCTTGTGAAAACTGGGAAGTTTCTGAATGCTCTTAAATACCCAGAAGGGCAACTTTCTTGTGTAATTCTACTTGAAGTGTGTATATTTCCATTGAGTGTGGAAATAATTTTTTTTGTGCACTGCATAGAGTGACTCAGAGGAAAATTCCCAAGTAGACATGTATACAAGAGTCATTATTGGTAGCAGGACTCAAACTTGCCTTCCGAAGTCTATAACAGCTTTCTATCCCAAAGAATTGCAGAACACATCACGTACTACATATACAATGTATGCACACAGTACAGTTGAAAAGCAGCTAAATCTGTGAAGAAGATGGCACAATCCATTGTATGTTGAAGGTCTTCACTGGAGAAAGAGGCTGAACAAGGCACAACCCTCCCAGGGCCTCCTGGGACTCCATGTGGCATGGAAGAAAGTTCAGGGACTTGAGAAATGCTGGGCAGTGCCTTATGCCTCAGACACACTCAGCATAAGGCATTTCCAAGAGTACTCCAGATTGTGTGACCACTTGGCACTAAAGATGGAGATGCAGGATGAACTGAACTATAATCAATAAAAGGCATGTTGAGTACCCATCTCCTCCTTTCTCTCTGCTTTTCTCACAGTGTACAGTGCTGACAGGCTTCTTAGTAGCTTCCAAGTATTAAGATGCGAACTAACCTTGCCCAGACAAGCAGCTGCAGTGGTTGTTTTTGTGTGTTGCTGTTGAGTGGCCTGTGTGCTGGTCTCTAGCAGGCTATATACGGGAGGAAAGACTTCCTCGGCTAAAGATTGGTTTCTTTACTCCCGGCCTTCCCTCCTGTTTATGCTTCTCTGTTTGGGGTTTCTTTTTGTGGTGGTTGGTGGTGTTTTGTGTGTGTGTTGTGGTTTTTCTTGTTTGTTTGTTTTTTGTTTTTTTTTTTTCCCCCTCCCTCCTTCCCCTAAAGCTGTCCTTGCAGAAAAGCTATTCAGCTGGTAGGAGATCTCTCCAGGCATTTTGAGGATTGCCATCACTCTGTGTTCCACCCGGGGAGCTTTTGGCCATTGTTAGCTGGATTTGCAGTTCAGCTCACTTTCATCTTCATCCAAAACAGGGAGCTAAATACGGAAGTGCAGCTCCTCTATTAATATCCTCTGTGTTATGGTAGGACCAAGCTGCCAGGTGCTGTACTTTGTGCATCGGGCGGGAGACTATTGTTCCATTGAGCTTGAAGCAAAAGCACAGAGAGAAGCCAGATTACTTGGGAGAGCTGAAAAATCAGCTTTGGCTTCCTAAGCCTCAATCCAATCTTTGATCCATCAGGCTATGCTGTCTGTTAGTTTGAAATTGCTCACTTCCATGAGGGCTGAATCTGCTCCCCTGCAAAAAAATGTGAAGCTCTTGATGTCAGACTCCAAAATTTCACTGCCTCAGGCCTCTCCTGAAGGTGCTTTCCATTGTAGCAGCCCAGATCCACTAGTTCTTAATTTTTTGCACACATTTTATACAAGTCAGAAGAATCTACTTGACTGCCTGCTACCAGGTTCATGCTCCAAGGGCAAATATCCTAATTGCTGTCGGGCTTTATGGAAGTGTCTAAATCACAGATTTACTTGCTGATTACTCAACCAATCCTCTTCCTTACCTCTAGTGTTTGTATCTTACTGGATTTGGGTTGGTTTAAATTTGCTGGCATTGTTCTGTTCCATGAAAAGGCAGCTGATAGGTGGCAAGTTCTCACTCGCATGAATCATGCTGGACGTGGGCCCAGTTCAGTCCGGTGCTGAATGGCCACAAATTTCCCGACTAATTCCTGAAACAAAGAACCTCTTAGAGATGCACAACATACCTGTCATGCCCTTAGCAATCTCTCTTGCCATGCTCTTCTCATGGACTCCCAGTTTGTGGTGTTGTAGGCTGGACTATATAGTATCGCCAGTCGCGCTTTCCTGTATGGAAGAGCTCATGTCCCCAAGTAACATTTGGACTCTGTCTTCCGATATGGTCAATGGATGCTTCAGACAGAATGGGCTTCCTCCACTAGCAGGGACTTTGATCTGTTGATTGCAGCTCACAAAGTTGTCTGAGAGGGATTAAATATGGTGGCACTCAGAAAACAGAGGCCAGACTTAGCCCTTTAAAGAAGGGTGAGGGTGATGTCACCATCAGAACAGGTCCTAATGGCCTCCTATCAGCTGCACAGTTTTGTTGGCTGAAAAATTACCTTTTCCCTTGATAAGATTAGAAGCAAACAAACAGGAAAACACCCTAAGCATTAACAACCATAATCCTGAATTCACTTTGAGAGCACACTGGATTTGAATGCACTGGAATAATACTAGAACTTTTTTAGGTTAATAATTAATTGCATGTTTTTTAATTAGAAATTGCTGTTGCATCCACATGGACGTCTAGCACACTGCACCTTATTAAAGCTGTAATTGGAATGCATTATTTATTTGTTTCTTTTGTCAGTGTTCATATTCCTGGCTCTTCGGGTCGCTAGAGCTGCAAAAGAAACTTGTTTAAAATGAAATGTAGCAAACTCCCAACAGTAAATGTTCCAGTATGATAGTAATTGTTCTTGTTCCTCCGTGTTCTGGCTTGGTACTTTGAGATGCAGGGGATATTTATGTGGTGTCTCTGCTCGTGGCTGAGTGTCTAAAGTGGCATAGATTCAGCTGCTCCCTAGGTACTTTGTGAGTCCATGGTTACCCCTGGTTCTTTCCCATGGAGACCTGGGTGGGCTGTGCTGTACTGGCTATCAGATTGCAATGTAGACATAAGCTAGATGATGGATGATGTTTCCAGGATGGAAGTGTTTAAAGCACTCCCAGAGCCATTCTGATAGCAAACTTAGTCCTCTGCTGCAGCTGGGAGTGCTGCTGAATGGGTCTGAGTTCAGCCCTGTCCCCACTTCCTGGTGAGAGATGTTTAGAGCTTACTCATTCCTGTAAACCCAATGGGAAGATTTCCTGTGCTTACCAGCTCCACTGCTCTTTCCGGCCCTTCTGCATCCCTTCTTATTTCGATTACTGGAGGCAAGCCCAGATGGAGAGTAGAGACTGGGAAGGCTCTGCTTCATGTCCAGTTCAGACAATCCGGACAGCTCTTGTGTTGGCTGCAGGGTATTGAATAGGCTGGGAAGAACAGCTTGTATGGCTCAAAGCAACTGCTGAGGCCAGACCTAAATATCCGGTAGATACAGCATGACAACTATGCTAAGGAACAAAGTTGGACACCTCCATAGACTTTGTAAAACTTTAAAGAAGTAAATAAGCATAAGCATAGCTGGAGCAGTTGCAGCTGAACAGAAGGGGAAGAGAAAACAAAGGCACAGATGCTTCCTAAAAATGGTGCAAGTGGTCAGTGCTAGAGCTGGCGTTGCAGCCACTGTCTCTCGAGGCCACTTGGCCTTTCTGGACATCACAGGACAGAATGCAGCTGAGAAGTGCTGAGACCTCTCAAGTTTTCAGCAACATACCTAGAAGTCCCATTTTCCCTTGTGACCACAGGGCAATGCATCCCAGGTACCAGTCCTTGCTGCTTGGTGCTGAGCAAAGTAGATATGAAAGGCCTTCCCCAGCGGAGGTGAATTCCAGCTGGCAGGGTGGCAAAACATTTGTTTCACATGGTGCCTTGGATCAGCTGCCAAGAGCAACACAAAGTCTGAGATGGCAGAGTCCACAGCGTGTTGCCTGTCTGACCAGACTTCTTCCCTGTGGGGATTTAGTGCTCAAACGAGACTGTGGTCCTGTCTCCGGTGAGGGTGGACGTGAATAGTGTGATGGTGAGAATCCAGAGGAGGGCTCTGGGAAGGTCTTGGTGAGGGGGAATACAGTCCTCCAGGGAGTGATGCGCTGGAAACTCCTCTGGGTCAGTCCAGTAGAGGCTGGTGGAAGAAATAACAGAGATCATCAGAAAGAACAAGTTCACTTTCAGTTACAAACAAAATTACATTTTGTTCCACTTGTTCCATTTGTTTCATTATCTGCTGAGAGAATTGACTCAGAAATCCTATGTTGTGTAAGAGAGAAATGAGATAATCTAAGGACCCTTTGTAGCCTTCTAATCAAAAGTCTGCATGGAAGCTGACACCTCAAATCTGCCCTCATTAAGACGGTTGAGAGATTACCAGCTGCAGGCCACCCGATTTGCTTGTAAATATTCAAGAAGTTGAAGTAAACTCCACAGATGTGAAAAGCCAGCGTGTCAAAGCAACAGCAAAACCTTTGGCACATGTTCAAATAATCTTTCGAACACCAGGATTTGGGCTGATTAGAAGAGAAAACCAAAGCAATTTTAGGAAGAGTTGGGGAGGGGAGAAAGAAGTAAATTTAGACAAGAAAAAGCAATTACAGGCTTAAAAGGAATAATAAGCATCAATTAGCAGCAAGTATCTCTGCCTACAATGAAAGCATTTTCAAGTACATACACGGTGGAATAGAGAAAACAAAAAGACGGCTCCGTCAATGAATTACAGCAGGGATTCCAAGATAAAGGGGAGCAAATGCTGCGGAGATATTAAACAATTACTTAGCATCAGCCTGTTAGAAATTAAAAAGGTGGAGGTTGCCCTGAGTTGAGGAGCTTTCCGAAGAGACTAGATAAGACTGCGGATGCCAGCTGATAATACTGCATGGCTGATTCTCTTCTGAGAGCCTCTTGCGTTTGGCAAAACACCAGCTTTCCGCAAAGCGCTGCAGAGGCGGTATGGCGATGGTGGGCTACACAGGAGACGGGTAACGAAGTGTCCACTCTGTGCTGGCATTGCGTGGTCGCCTGTCAGGATGCTTGCAGTTGCCTCCTGTGGAAAGGGGATGGAGGGAAAAGTTTGGTTTTGTCCATCTGCTTCTTGCTGCTTGTAGTCCTTGGTGAATGATTGTGCTTCCCATTCCCCTAGCCAGGATTTTGTGCTCGGTTGTGCCTGGTGGGGAGCTAAGTGATGGACAGCTGTGCTGAGGAGTCCAGACTTGGCATCCATTATGAAAGGAGAGCGATGACAGGATTCAATTGGCTTCACTTCTTAGCTGTGGCCGTGTTCCTAGAACAGGCCGCTAATTGGATCACACCAGTTACTCTGTGGAGCATAGCTAATTCTTTTCTGTCTCTCTCCTTCTCTCCTGCCCCAAAATAATGGAGACTGGATATGGGCCCAGTTTTGCAGGGAAGTGTTTTGTGTCTGGNTGTTGGGGGTTGCCCCAACCCAGGTTCAGGACCTTGCATTTGGCCTTGTTGAACCTCATGAGGTTCACACAGGCCCACCTCTCCAGCTTGTCCAGGTAGTGGACAAGGAGTTGCTGTCATTGAATGGCAGCTTAGGAAGATCTTGCTCAGCCCCTTTTCCTGAATCCTAGAATGCTTTGGGTTGGAAGGGACCTTTAGAGGTCATCTAGCCCAACCCCCCTGCAGTAAGTGGGGTCATCTTCAACTAGATCAGATTCAACTCCCATTGAATGGCAGCACTTGGCAGAGATCAAATAAATCTTCCACTTTCATCCCTTCTCTTCTTAGCAAAGATGCGTTGGGAGCTGTAGCACTGCCCTAGAAACGAGCATAGTGTACAGCAGGGATGTGGGAACTACTGCCAAGTGAGTTAATTTTGGCAGCCCACCTGCATTGTGGAGTTCTGGGCCTTCCCATTTCATAAAGGATCTAGGAAAACTGGGAGAGGTTCAGAGGAAGGTGACAAAAGTGATCAGAAGTCTGTAATAGCCTCTGTGCAAGGGGTGAGTAGGTAGCTCTGACTCCTCCATCTGAAAGAGTACTGATTGCAGGTGTGTATGAGAAAGGTCTATGGAGTTGTGAGTGGCCTGCAGAGGATGGGCAGGGTTTGGTTGTGCACTACTGCTTCCAGCACAAGAACTAGAAAGCACCAGGTTTGCTTGTTGTAGGTGGCAGGATCAAAAGGAGGTTGGTGCTTACAGTGGTAGTTTAGCCAAGAAATTCCTTGTTGCAGTGATACCCCGCAGGAAAAGTAAATGATTTCCCTCCTTTGAAACATTGACATAGTTCAGTCTGAACTACTTGTGAACAAAATAGCACATGCCTGCCTTGCTAAGGAGTACCTCCATGGAAAACACAGATCAGTAGGACTTCAAGGACTGACAATGGAAGCATCCTACTACAAAGAAAGGTGTGAAGATAAGGAGAGTCATAAGTAGGAAGTCATCAGTGATAAATGGGAACACCCTGCCCCAAAAGATGCTGAAAGAATGAACGCAGTAGAAACACAGTACCTGGGGAAAAGGTAATTCTGGCAGGGGGAGATCACGACCACCGATGCAGTTAAGGAACAGAAGGACTACCCCCCCCATGCCTCTTGAGCAGGCGCAGGGAATTAAAATCACACTGTGACTTTAAGCAGAAGCGGAGAAGATATTGACCAATGGAAGAAGAGGATGCTCAGTCAGTTCAATGGTTATGTATGAGATAGGTGTGGTATGTTAACTTTCATGTATAAATATCTGAAAGAGTTTTCAGTAGGTATGTATGTTTGGTAGGAAGGATCCTCCCGTGCATCCAGCGCTGTAATAAAGAATGCCTGCTTTGTAAACTCCAAACTTGAGCCTTGGAAAGTTCTTCAACCAGCTTTTACGGTATCAGCAGGATGGTTTATAAATATCAAGGGGACGCTAGGCTGATTAATGGAAGAGAAATCTGCTCAGGGTTACTAAGTACATGGAAGCACTGTCCAACTATGAACGTCCCTAAAACACAAAGGTTGGAGTCTGAGAGATTATTTGGGGAAAGATTATAGATTTGCTGTTAATTCTTGTACTTTTCCCAGGTATCTATTTTTGGCCACTGTCAGAGATAGCTACACGAATGTTTGGGCTGACCCAACTGCTCTTTATGCTTACGTGTTTTTCTCTTCCTGTGTTCTAGTGGTAATAGTCTCACTGCGGCGGCAGCAGGATTACAGAGCTGTTTGGAAAAGCAAGATCAATTCTAGTCTGTGTGGCTTTCTCTGCTGCTGTGGCTGGGATGATACAGGTACACATGACAGACAATAAAAGCCAACATGGGTCTCCCTCTCCAACACACTGCAGTGATGTCTGTGACCTCAATGCAGGCATGATCCTGCTAAACGTTAAATGGAGCTGAAAAATATTGGTATTACTGCTAAACAGTAGCTACTTCAGGAGTGAAACAAGTGAAGGAACACCACTGCTACATTGCTCATTTACCAACTAAAGTAACCCTTTGTTCCCTCCTTCCCCAAGATCAGGTGGGTCTCTACAGCAACCCAGAACTAGGCAAAGAAAGCAATTAGCAACATAGATTCTTTTTGCATTTTTCTGTAACTACACGGAAAATTTAAAAAGTCATATCGTTAGCTGACTTAGTCTAATGTGAACGGGGAGCAACTCACTTGAAATCAGTAGCATTACCCAGACTTGTGCCAGTTTGATTTGTAGCTGCTGGCATCTCAGCATGCACATGTTTTCATGAGGCATTTGCACTCTCCCTTCTGCAAACAGTCTCTGCAGCAACGCTTAAGGCTGTGTCAGAGTAGGTGTGAAACTGGGTCTCATTAGGATCTTAACAAATGCCAAGTGAGCCATCTTGACAATGATTTCTTTCTTTCCCTCCCAGTCATCTAAAAGGCTATGCCAGGGCAGAATGGGTAGTGGAAAGAGAAAGGCTCGTACCTTCTGTTAAAATTGTTCCTCCACAAAGGGTAGAAGGTCTGATCCTGTCTAATCCTGCAGATGTTAAAATGCCTTAAAAGCATGAAGTGCTGATTTTGTTGCATGTTGAAGGGATTTACTCAAATGCACTACAGCTACCACTCCCTCTGGGACAATACCTGGGGCAGGTTCATAGCCAAATGAGGGTTTCTCTGGGAGTGACCGGTGTGAGACACCTGTGTGTTCCTAGGATCTGCTTGGAAGTCAGTCAGCAGTTGACATCTAACGGTGAATCTGGATCAACTTGTCCCTGCTGAAGGCTTGCTCTTGTGATGGCAGTGTGCTGAGATGGCAGAAGGGTCCGGCAGGATTACAGTGGGAGGAGCTCTCTGGGGGAAGAGGAAGATGGGGAAGGGAATGCTTCAGTGAACTAATTCAAAGCTGGTTTTTAATTAAAAAAAACCCAAAAACACAACAGTGAAGAGAGAAAGAGATAAAAGTCAAAGACAAGAAAAATCTGCTTAGGGCTGGACAGAGCTGTCATGCAAATAAGGATTTTAAGTGGAAAATTTAAAAAATTAGCAATAAAGAGAAGAGAAGCAAAAAAGTAGCCAGCATAAAAATTAAATTGCTGAGTCGGTTCTGGAAAGAGTTCAGAAGAGAGGTCTTCTTTTTTTTCCCAGATAAATCTTTTCCTATAAATAATAGATGATATAGGAACCAATAACACAAAAATACTGGAATTTGTGGATGTTGAGCATGCTTTCCCTCATTAAAACTATTTTTTGAAAGACATTTATGGGGGACCCCCTCCCCCAACCCAGCAGCTGGCAAGTTCCAGAGCACCTTGCAGCCACCTCTGGCCCGAGGGTTTGCTGAGTTCTCTTCGCTTGTGCACGTTAGTGATTATGAGGCATATGGGAGAGGGTTCTCATGCCCTTTGGCTGTCAAAGCTTCTGCGCTGGATGAGGTGTGTGGGATGCATCGATCCTGACTAAACCAAGGAAAAGCTGACAAAAGTCTAGCCTTCCACTTGGAGTCCTAAATCTGAATTTGGCAATCAACAGCTTGTACAGTTGCCAGTTTGTTGTGTTTGTACAGCTCCATGAGGGGTCCAACCCCTATCCATGGCTGCTAGGTACCACTGCAGAAAAGCAATGCGACCCAGCAGTGGTTCAGCTGAGAGAACCCAACCCCAATGCATCCCGAGGGTCAGGCAGGAGGCAAGCTTTGCTATATTTCCTCAAGGTTGACGTCTTCCATGCAGAAGCACTGTCCCCTAGTACTTCTCTCTTCAGCCAAGAGCATAATGGCTTCAGGCTGAGGAGATGAGGCAGGCTTTGGTGATAGGTGTGATGTGTCCTCTGGGAGAATTGCCCTGTGAGGCACCATGGAGACTGGGGGGGTGTTTTCCATCAACCCATTACCTCTTGCTTCTGATGGCAGAGAACTGAAGCTGCTGTATAAACAGGGAAACAACTTGGCCTGATTCTACCTTTCATCTTCCTCCTGGAAGTCTCCAGTAGTGATCCTAAAAGCTGTCAGCCTTTCACAAAGCATCCACTGCAGGAGATAAGCAAACGCTCCAAGAAGCCGATCTGGCAGCAGTGTTAATAACCAGCCGTGTATACCCACTAAGTAGGTGGAAGAAGCCTTACAGATTCACAGCTTGCTGTGCCAGTAGAAATGTCACATGAAACCACCCTACCATCTGGCCAATGCTGCCTTTTTCACATCCCTTCTACCATCATCTCTGTCCTATCTCCAGGTGTGATAATGAGGGTGCTGAGGATTGAACTCGTGACCTTCAGCACTGAGAAAGATGCAATATCGCTAAATCCTGCTCTGAAGCCATCTAGCAGAGGGGCTGTAACAAGTCATGTTTGTGATTCGGTTTGGTGCCATCTGAAGGCTTGATCTGTTGTGTCCAGTTGGCTGGGAGATTCTGCTCTAGCCTGCCAGATGATGACCTGACCTTGGTTATTGGTGTCTTTATCCCCTTTGGGCTGAGCTGTAGCGAAGTGATGTTCCTGGGCATGGAGCCCTTTGTCACTTAGGAAATTCCAACTAAAGGATTCTGTAATGTGTCTCCTTAGCAACACAGGCTACTCAGAGTTCAGAGTGTAGCTGTCTCTCCCTCTACTTTTCAGGCTGACTTCCCATGCGATTTGAATCAAGTTCACATCAGTCCTGATCTTCTTGCTGTTGTCTGAGCTCACATCTGGGGTATCTAGGACACATCTAACGCTTTCAGGAAGATCGTGAGAAGTGGCTATGGTCCTTTGGCACTGGAGGAGTCTGTGCAATAGATGCACCCTGTCTATCATTTATACTCATGCAAAGCAGGTTTTAGCTTTTAAGAACCTTCTGATGAGACAGACTGAAGTGCCTGTCCCCTCAGTGTCCAAATGATGCATGTGTTAACATTCAGCTTTTCCATTTCACACTGCACTACAGATGTCCGTTTGTCTGTTCTGCCAGTACAGACTAGCCTGCTGTTCTTTTTTGTACTTTCAAAATACACGTATGTGTCCTGCCATTTGATCTTGCCAATCGCCAAACTGATGTTACTCCCTTCATGGAAAACATCTGACTCCGGAACATCCCAAACTGGCCTTGGGTTGAGGCTGCCCAGAAGGTTTGTTTGGGCTTTGCATTTCCTTGTGCTTGCTGCAGTCACTGGCAAAAGGACAAGGTATATTTTTCCAATAAAGCATAGGGTTATGTTCCTCTCTGCAATACTGGGACTGCAGCAAGAAGGAGAACATGAGGCCAAGAAAAGCAACTGACAATCTATTTCCTAGAAGCTCATACGAAGCTCTGATTTTCTTTCTGTTTTCCTAAGGGATACCTAGGTTGAGGACTCAGTTTAGAGGGTAATCCTGTGACAGCACTGTACCGCAGGAGAGGGTCTTGTCCCTGGACGTCTGTCCCTTGCTTGCACTTGGTGGTTCACTGGTTGTTAGTGAACACAAAATAGCTATTCCTGAGTACCCCCACATTCCTCTGATGGCTTTGGGAGCTGTGTTGTGTCACCTTACGGTAGCTGTGAGGATCCACAGGGAAAGAATTTTCTTCAACAATTTCACCTCTTCTCTCTGGCAGGGTGAGTGGATTGTAGCTATAATTATGTGATTATTAGAATGCATTGCAAGTCACGTACCAGCAAATGTCTATTTTTTGCAAACGTACAGCAGTTTCAAATGTCCTTTGCTTCTTAGTAGCCTTTCACAAAGGCATGCAGGATGTGTTAATATGCACATTAAGGCTAAGGGTCACAGTATCATATGCAGTAGTGCTGGCCTTGGGGTGAAAATTCTTGTAGCTCATGTCATAAGATGGGATTTATGATGAACTCCCCCATGACCAAAAGATTGATGCACACTTCTCTACCTTCTGGGCTCAGTGGTAGGAGCGTCTCTTGGAACTTGTCATATATATGTACCAAAAAAAACCCCCAATCTCTGTTGTAAAATAAATACACAGATCACCTATTTTTCCCACCGGGAAAAGAAGCAGAGGCTTAACGACCTTTGTAATAGTGCTCATCTAGATGGAAGGGGTTTTAGAGTTCAGGGGGCACAAGCAAACCATGAAGTCTCTGCCCTGTATTGTTGAGGATTATGGACTCTCAGAACCTCCTGAGATTGTCTTGGATGGTATAGATTGTGTAGATGAGATCAACTTATGGTTTGGAACATCCTCACAGGTAATACGTGACTACTAGGACTCTGTATTAAAAAGGTAAGGGAAACAAAGGGAAAATATATGTGGGTAGCCCTCCCTGGTGGTTAGAGCTAAACACAGGGAAGTTCATTTTTGTTCCTGCATGTGTCTGCATTTTAACTTTCTGAAGCAGGTGATGCGGACAGGGATTTTGTGGGCTGTGTACATAGCCCACTTGCTTGACAGGATAAAGGCAGCATATGTGAACCCCAGAGTGGCTCGCTCATGCTGGATGGCCTGGAAGTGGCTCTGAGTACCTGCCCATACTACAGGACTGCTGGAGGTTGGAGCAGCCATAATGCCTTAACCAACACCAGTGCTTGATCATGTCCGTGGATGTACAACCGTAAAAAGAAACTAGTGCCCTTCCAGACATTTCCCCCTAATATAAATCACCTATTTTTTCTTTAAATGAAAAAAGTGCCCTGGAATATTGTATTTTAACCATTTTCCTTTTGGGAGACAAATCTGAGTGGAAAACAATCCATCGAGTTGTGACATGAGCTATATTGCAGAAGCAGGCCATCTGGGACTGTTTGTTATCCCAGGTTGTCCTGTTTGTGTTCAAATACCATGAGTTAGCGATGTACCACTGGGATACAGGCAGGTGAATCCATTGCTGAAGACACAATGAATGTAACTTTCTTCCTCCCTCTGTCTGTGCAGTAAAGGCAACTCACTTTAATCTTTTCTTTCCAAGCACAAATTAATCTTTTAGTGAAAACAATGACAATATTTGGCCTGGCATGGTGGGTGGTTACTCATGCAAATGAGATGTGTCTTCCTTCTACCTTTCTTCTGTCAACAGAGGACAGGAGTGAGCCCCACCATCTCAGACCGCAGGCCAATGTCAAGACAATGACACAAAGGAACTGACTTTGCCTTGTGTGGAGATGGTGTTGGACAGGTCTGAGACCAAAAGCTTAATTCCAGATGGCTGGGCAGTTAGTGCTGCGACAAAACAGGCTACTAATACCAGCTGCAGACTGTTATCTGCTGTGATAAAACCCTTAGCGTTAGAAAATCTTAAAACCAAAGAAGCAAAGATGTAAGCAATAAAGTGAGAGTTAGGTACCACTCAGTTAATGAAGTGAGCTTCAGTAAGAAGAAATGTGTGTCAGGTCAGAGGCCCCGAGGGATGTGCAACGGGGTTCCCTGTGAAGAAGCAGACGGCTGAGTCCAAGACTTAAGGATTTGGTAATTGAGTGAGTTTCAGACTGCCAGGGGAACTAGCTGCAAATACAGGCATCCACCCAGGCAGCTGAGGAGGAGAAAAAATAGCTGAGCAAGATGTTGACTTATCCCTGCAAGAGCAGAATTAGTTGCCTGGCAAGACAGGGCATATTAGAGCAGGGTGAAAGGTGGGCGAACACTGCCCTTTCTCTTCACTTAAATTCCTCCCCTATCACTGTGGCGTTTGGATGTAAGATTAGACCCTTTCCTATTCAGCCCTTGCCTGCTCTAATACAAAGTTAAGCACTACCATATATCCCCTCCCAGGCCAGTGCTTATGGCAATTAGAGAGCAGGATCCAGAGCTTGCCAGACCTGCTGGAGCCATTGCTGCGCTCCTCTGCTTATGGCTTCATTGCAGATAAATTCAAGTTAATCAACTGCATCACTGAGTAGGGCCTCTGGCTTATAGGTCTGAGGGCAAAGAAGGCCACCCTGGTTGTCTTGGAGGCCGCAAGAGTGAGCTCAGGGATGTTTCACTGCTACTGTTTAATGTGGGCTTGCAGCTCCTCCAGTCGGGAGTTTGGTGGGCAGGGAGAGGCTGCCCTTGCACTGTGCCCAGCTGGCTGTGCTGTAGAGGCAGGAAAGTTTGGTGGCCATTGAGCTGGTTAAGCCTCTTGCAACAGTGTAAAATGTCACCCTGGCAGCTGCATCTCTTTCACAAGGGTGTCCAGCGTTGATTTAAAGGCTGCAGGAAACAGCAAAACTAGCTCGTGCTGATGGTAACCTTGACCAGTTAACATTTTTCACCTTGCAGCGAATGTGCCCAGCTTCCACCCTCTAGTTCCTGCCATACTCTGCCCTCTCAGCTTGAGCAACTTGAACTTGTTGCCAGCATCCCATAAGACCTTGGCTCCCTTGGTCTTCTCTCAGAGACAGCCTCTCCTTTTCCTCCAGGGAGTGCTTTTTTAAATGCTTCTGTCTCTTCTGCAGCAATTGTGGGCCTGGGTGAAGCTTTTTCACTTCTGTGCTCTGAGATTAACCCCAGTTGTTATAATGACTCCCTGGTTTGCTGCCCCAGTTTCCAGTATATGCCAATGGCCTTCTATTCAGATCACTTCGGGGACACAGGATGATCCAGCAGGATCAGGCATGTTCTGTCTGTAAATGTATCGCATTTTCACTGCCCATAAACCTTTTGAATGCTATCTCTGTTGCGCCTTGGCTTCAACATGGAAAAAGCTGTGATATTGTTCCAGTCTGTAACAAGTGGCTGGTTCTAAATTGTGGTAATCATTTAGTTAATAAACACCCACTGAAAGTTAGATTAAACTATGATTTCTTCCTTTGCTGATCTGTCATTGTTTCTTATTTAGTAGCTGCATTCAAGAATATTCACACATGACTGCTTATGATGTTTTAATTGTCTTTGAAATGTTGTTTCACAGCTTAGGTTGAAACCTGGGTAAAGTGATGTGCATGGTGATCCTGAAAACCAATGCGTGTAATTGGTATCTGGCTGCTTAACAGTGATGCAGGGTTCTCTTTTCTTCCTTTTGACCATTTAATTGCTGGTAATAGTCAAACTTAGTTTTCTGCTTGCTGAGACTGGAGTCCTTCATCTTGTTAGCAGCAATGAGAAATCACCAGGAAAAAGCTCTGCCAGTAATATCCAAGGAATATGGCTAACCAGCTGCTATTAATCTTAAAGCAAACCAGACATTCAGACTTAAATGGTATCATCCTTAATGGAGTGATGCAGTTAAAGCAAGCATCAAGTGGCCCCAGGGCAAAGATGTTTTGGTTTCATTGAGCTTTTTTTGATCTGGCAAGGGACAAGTCTTTGGTTTGATAATTTTGAGTCCTACGGAAAGTGTTGCTGCAGGCGAACCTCGAGGAGTGGATGGGGTTGCATGTGGGGGGGGGTTATGAATGGCTTGTGTGGCCTTGGGGAAGGGAGATGGCTGGACTTTGCACGAAGCACCCCANAAAAGACTGTTCTACATACTTGGGAAGAATGAGAGTCTGTGCCCCACAGGGCTTGCAGTCTGCACAAGAAAGTCAAACAAGGGCCTGGATGAACAAAGCTCCTCTTATGCTCGTTTCACAGCTGGGTAACTGAAGTTTGGTGAGATGAAGTGATTTGCCTGTGGTTGTAGGGGAAGTGGGGAGGCCGGGTATGGAGCTGAGTCTCAGGGGATCGGAATTCAAAACCAGTTTCTTTCTGTAGCTCCAGACAAACCAGGTGATTTTTCAGTGACCTATTGTTTTGCCCTTGGCATTCTCCAGCAAAAGAATCAGTGAGCTGGCATCTCCACTGAAAACAGATGCAATACAGTCACTGCTTGTGACTGAGAAATGTTGGGCCTTTTTAAGAAAAAAAATAAAATCCACACTTCATTTAGACACTGCTTGTTTCCTTTTCTCAATAGGCAATTTGTAGATGTCACATTTAGGCCTGGAAGCAAACTAGAAACTATCATACGTCTCACAGCTGCAAATTGTAGGAGAATGTGCTTACCGTAGCTGATAAAAGCTTACTTGGACTCACATTTTTGAAAGCCAGCAGCACTAAAAATTGAATTAGTGAAGAAGAGAAACTGGGTGGTTGTGACCAGAGAAAATTGCTGCTGCTTGGTGAGGATGGAATGGCTATTGCTGTGAAAGTGTAACCCTAGATTTGGTGGGATTAGTGCCAAAACCAGCACATTGCTCCCAGCCCTAGGACCAAACTCCTGCGTATTTTGTTCAGTGAGTGCAGCAGTTGCATGATGCAAAGCAATTATACCCTCAATGCTTATAGAGTGGTGGAAAAGACTGCTAAATGAATGAGAGGCAGAAATGAAAAGTACTTTCATTTACTTGCCTATGAAATGTTCTCTGGAAGGGGTCATTGTTAATGTTGCTGCTTCCCATCTAAACAGAAATACACAGCCTCCTTGACAAGGAATTTAGCAGAAGCTGAAGGGATTACTGGGCGTTACAATATCTCACTTCTAAAAAGTTAATGTATTAGTAACATGTGAGTCTAGACACGTATTGCAAGACTGATTTAGGATCTTAAAGAGGATTCTGCCTTTCATTCTGGCTTTTATTAAAAGCTTTGTAGTACATCTTTAAAGAGCCACTAAAGCCACACTGAAAACATAAAGGAGAAAAGAATAGCAGCAGAAAGGTTTTTATATGAATTTCTTCCCCCATTTTCTGTCTTGCCCCTACCCAAAGTTTAAAGCTATTTGCATAAAAACTTGGTGTTCATTTTTTTTCCCTCTAAAAATACAACTACTCTTCCTCTTTACATTTTTCCCTTCAAAGCTGTGGGCCAGTCTGTAAGACTAATGTCAGACTGTGGAGGAGCAGAATGCCTCAGATTTGGAAGTTTATCCAAACATCATCTAACTGCAGACTGGTTGAGATAGGAGCAAGCATGATTGCAGTGCTGGTGGCATTTGGGACAGGGTAACTGGTCCTCAGTAGGACTTGGAGTAGCTTCAAAGAAATTGGGGGAAAAATGATGATGAACAAGAGAGCTAAGTAGATTTATGGAGGATGTGGATTTTGCTGTGGGTTGTTATGCATATGCCTATACGAACATTCTGCAAAACCTTGGAGAATAGAGTAGTTTGTATGGGCAGATCCTGCCCGGTACCTGCTGTACGTCACCTCTAATTTTGGAAAGAAGAATAGTGTGGCACACTGCTTTTGGGATAGTTGAGGCCTCCTTCTGCAGGGAGCTGTCCTGAGCTGGCTGTGTGATGGAAGAACATCCACTGTTCACTTTTGCTTTATTTTTTTTTTCTCCCAATCTCTAACTTCTTAGGTCCGTTCAACTCACAGGCACCCAAAATGCTGTAAGTAGGACTGCCTGACTTCAGGTGAGGAAGGAACAGATGGATTCCTCAGCACCAGAGGCTGGTTTCCATGCAAGTACAGCCTGATGACAAAGAACAAGGAGGCAAACACTGCTGACAAAGGGTGTGGGAGGTGGTGTCTGAAAGTTTCTGGAAGCTCTGGTGATTCTGTAACAGGTGGCAGCCAAATGGAGTGGCTGTCTAATCAGAAGGGAT
>VZTL01057507.1:11663-23276 GCA_013400535.1 Scopus umbretta | reverse complement strand
TGGTTTCTAATAAGAAGGGATTTTTTTTTTTTTTTTTTAAATACAGCCTAAGTCACTGAGCAAAGCAGAGAGAAGTTCTTAACAGCTTCTGGTGGAATGCAAATACACTGCTGTTATCAGGCACATTATCGCCAGCTCACCTGCCCTCAAAGAGGAGGAAGGCGGCACCACAATTTGCATATAGATAAGGTCAGATTGTGTTCCTCTGTAGGCATTAAGGTGGGTTTATTATCCTGTTTGTTCTTTGCAAAGCTGTTCACCCCATCACCCCACTCCAGCCAGCTCCTGACAACCCAGTTTGTCCTTGGCTGGCAAAAAATTCTCCCAGAAGGTCTAATGCATGGCAATCTGCCCAGCATCCTGCTATGTCTCTCCACTTTGGCTCTTGGGAGAAATGGGGAAAGAGGTCCTGGAGCCTGTGGTTTGGCTCTGGACCTCAGCCACACCAGGGAGCTGTAGCAATGCTTAACTATTAGGGTTAGTGAGCTGTGATTGCATAGGGAAACTGAGGCACAGTGTGAAACAAAAATTGGCTAGGTTTGAAGAGTGGAAGCAGGACTGACACCCACCTCTTGATGCAGAGAAGCTGGTCCTGACTTTCACTGTGAAAACTTGCTTTACTGAACCCCAGTTGGAGGTCACACAACTGCAGATTCTGAATCAAATGTCTTCTTTCTTCATTCATGCCTCAGTAGATCTGTACTAGCTCTGATGACTTTGAAATTACTCTCACTTCACATTGGCAGAATCAGGCCTACTGCGTGGCACAGGATGAAATGCTAGTGAGTGAAGGTTTTATGTCATTTGACCCTCTGAAGGGGGTCTAGGAGCCAGCTGGATCAGGTGGGAACAGGTCTGCTAAAAGCTAGTTAAAAGACTTTGAGTGGTTTTCTGTCTCGCTTTCTCTTTGGAACAATCACCGAGCCATATCAAAATGCTCTGCCACAGCATTTCAGAGCATTTAGTGTTCAGAAATTACAGGTGACTGTGCTTTGCTCTAAAAAATGCAGTAGGAGTGTGGGCCCTCCACCCCCAAATTATTTATAATAAAAGGTAGTTTGAAGCCAAACCTCAAACTTCCCAGATTTGTTTTGATTTTTACAAAATGCTTCCAATCAGCAGACTTCTCTTAAAACATGGAATTTTTATCAAAATCAAATTGCCTTGTTTGAATGGAATAGCACTTTCTGTCGGAAAAGGTGTTGTAGGGAAATTTAACCATAGCTAACACAACAGAAGCACTCACAGACACAGCAGGATTAGAACAAAAATGTATAGAATGAGAGGAAATGCATTGAAATCCACCTGCTGATGGCTACTAAACCTTTTGAACAGACTTTGTGGTCCTCTAATTCACGCCCTTCAAATGTTCACCTGCCACAAACTACATACCAGGACAGCATCTCTGTATCCTGCTAGCGCCGGGGAGCGCCTCGTGTTAGAGTAAAATAAAACTGTATCTGCAAAGTGTCTGCTCTTTTTAATAAAATACAGGCTTTCATTTTAGCAAGTGAACTCAGCACAAAGTGCTAAGTGTTGTAAACAGTTTTCAGCAAGACATTTCAGGTGCTGAAAACTGACTACTTAGGTAGCTGCAGTTGATAAAAAGGAAATGTAAAAGCAGAAACCTTCTTGCTGAGCTCAGTAAAGGCAACATTCTGCTTTCTGTGGAGCTTTCTGCTCAAATCCCTCTGGCTGACCACAGTCAGTTGTGTGATGGGCAACTTCAGCTCATAATCTGTAAGTTATGTCTGTAAGTTAACAGTCATCTTTTGAGCATTCAGGCTGAGGCATGGGGTCTCTGCTCAGCTTGCTTTGTTGGCAGTCTGAGCTTCACTGAATTTCTTCTGTTCGTTGCGGAGTAACATGAGTTCGTTCCGTGTTTGCCACGGACTAGGAGCATTTCTGTAGGTGATTAGTGTGGCTGGGATAGTGTAGGGTAACCGACTGGTTAAGTTTCCAAAGCTTGCATGTCTAAACCCCACAGTGTAATACTTCAGTGCATTTCATTTTCTGCACCTTTAAATGGAGGAGATTAATTTCTGTTCCTTTGTGGAAAGCCATAGTGCTGTACACTGGCTCCTGTTCTTTCTTTTCTCTTATTGAAATGGTATGTAATGTAGAGGAAAAAATTGGGGACTGACCTAGGACTAGCTGTTCTGGCTGCAGCTATACAGCTATAGTGATGTACAATTTGGGCTGTTGACAAGAAGCAACAACCACTGTTGCCCTTAATTTCACTGGATGGCCAGTTTCCTGAAGTGTTAATCCTTGAATGCTAAGGTCAAATGGGTGACTGAAAGACAACAGGGTGTATTCGGAGAAGCAGCCAGATTTTAACGAGGTCTCAGCGGTAATCTTACTCACATCTGCTCTCATGGGACTGGCTGGGGCTGGGTAAGCGTTTGGGATCTTGCACCTTTCTTTTATGTGCTGGAAGTGGGAAGCTCAGAAGGGCAACAGAGGTTACAGTCATTGTCATATGAGCAGGTTCACTTGTGGCAAATCAAGTTGCCCTGAATTTTTAAAAAGCAATAGCTGAAGCCTGGAGTTCAGCTACTTTAACCAGGGGAACCCCACAATTGCATTGCATTCACAGCTGGTTAGATTCAGAGCATACTTTCAAACATGGGGCCAAGCTGCTATAGAGCGATTTTACTCCAGGTTTATGCCTTAGATTTGCTTCCCTCTCTGTTGTACCACTCCTGGTCAAAGAGGTGAATGCAGCACAACTGCCAGGGCCTCTGTGGTAGTGACATCGATGTTCTATTGGGAGCTGTTCTGTACAAACCACTTAAGGCCTCCCATCCTCCTCTCTCCTGGGTTGTGCTAGCCATGAACAGAGAGAGATCCCAGCTAGGCATGAGTGACTTGGCTCAGCAGGTTTTAGGGTCTCTCTTGCAGAGAGGCAAGGCAAGAACAGAGCACGGGCTTGGAGACAGTCATTCTCTGGGTGGCAGGAGCGCTGGGGCTCACAGATGCTTTTCTTGACTGCTGTTTGTTACCTTCCTCACCTAATCATCACACCATTATCTCCCGTTCTCTCCATCTGTTTGGCATATCTGCCAGCTTTTTCACTTCAGGCTTGAAGTGCAATAGAGATAGGGGTTGTCCTCTTGGACTTGCGGTGCAGAGGCAGCTTCATGTACACAGGGAAGCATCAAGTGAAAAGAGGCAATGGCAGGTTTAAACCAAGCAAATGGAAATACTTCTTAAGCAACATATAATTTAAGCTGTAGTACTCCTTGCCATCAGGACATTGCAGTACAAAAAAGCCTGTGTGGATTTGGGGAGAGATTGGACACATTCAAGGAATAAAGATGTCTTGAGGGCTATTAAAGACAGACATGAAGCTCTCACACGGAAAGGTCCCATGTGGCAGATTGCTGGGAGCAGGGGGAATACTCTCGGGAAGGGTTGCTATGTGTTTGTCCTGTTCTAACGCTGTTTCTTGGGTATCTGTTACCAAGCACTGAATAGTGGACTGGCTTGATCCGTGGTCTGGCCAGTCGCTTCACTCCTACGCTGCGAGACGCCCAGACTGCCGTTTTTCCAGCAATTGGAATTCCGTAATGTCTCCATTCCTTGCTTGTTTCTGCCCATTGCTTCTGGGTCCTTTCCGAACATTGCTTTCCACCTAATGAGAACAAGAGAGGTAATTGAGCTTATTTGTCCAATCCCTCTGGAAGTGACAAGGCTGAGAGGCTGCCCTAAAACACATCCCTGTGAGGGCAGAGCCAGAGAGTGGGAGTGAAGTGGTTAAACAGCAGAGGGTTCTGCCAGGCAGTGGGTAAAACCTGGCTGATTGTCACCCTAGAGTTGAAGTGCTAAAACTACCTGCAAATACTTCAATAAATAGCAAGCTCATAAATAACTTGCAACATTGCACTTCATAATAAACCAGTGACAAATGTTACATCTTTCTACAACGTGGATTAATGGTAATGGGGGTGGGAAGGAGTCATGTCTGTGAGGTGGTATTAAAAATCACTTACATTTCACAGGTTCCCATAAAGGGGAGACTTGTGCAAGATAATTAATCATGCATTATAAATACAGCTTTTATTAAAGACAAGCAAAAGCATAAATACAGCCAAGCCCTTAAGCACTTGTTCTTTGCAATAGCTAGAAAGTGTTTGGAAATATGAGCCAACAATTGGGATCCAGTTTAGCTCTGTTGGTGCTGGAAGAAAAGCTGGGATGCAGAGGTGGCTTTGCTGCCTTATTCTTGTCTTTCTTACAGTCTGTCATGGACTGCACTGAATTTTTCTATGATTTTTCTATGCCTTGCAGTACTTGAGGTCTGGGAGCAGCCCAGCTAGATCCTTCTAAGGACTGTCCTGGAGATGACCTCTGCAGAGCACTGTTATACAGCAGTCTGTGCTGCCCCTGTGCTGGCTGGAGATTCCCCCAGTCATAGAAGACTAAAACCTTTGCTAAAGCCAATGCAAAATAACCCACAGAGTGTCCCACCAAAGCAGCAGAGAGTGTTTAAGAGGAGGAGAGGGAGCTGTTTTCCCTAAATGTTCCCTGTGGAGAGCTGTCACAGCAGTTTCCGCGTTGCATTAGGAAAGATGAGTTTGTTGATTAGAGTTGTGGTGCTGTTTTGCTCATCCAAATCCTGGACCTGAGGAATGGAAACATTGGGGGGGTGTCTTTTTTTTATTCCTCTTGGGTTAGATCTGCTCTTTCAAGTTAAGTCTAAGCTTTGAAAGGGAGAAGGTGGCAGAACTAGAAGGTGATGCAAGAAGAGTATTAAGGGGAAGGGGGATTTTATGACAGCACAGTAAGAGAGATGATTTATTTTGTCTTTCAAGCACTTTCTCTTGAAGGCTGCTAAAGCCCATTAAAACTTCTGTCTGAAGCTATGGTGAGATTCACTCCCTGGAAAGGACAGAGGTTTTACCATGGGGAGCCAGAAGTGGTGATGGCTCTGATTTCATTAGCAGAGCAGTTATCTGAGCTAAAAGGGTTTCTGCTAAATTAGTAGGGGCCCTTGTTGCAATTAAGTGTTACTGTTTTGTAACCAAAGTCACTGTTGTTTGTTTGATGATTTTTTATTTTTTTTTTTTTAATTTAAGGGTGAACCAGAAGACCATATTCAGAATCAAGAGCTGTCAAACAGCAGGTATCAAAGAGATTTCAGGAGATCACCGTGTTCACAAACCCTTCCCAGCACCACCTGTGCTAGTCCTTTCCTTGAACTTTTCTAATGTTCAACATCCCAAGGTTCAGTGTCTAAGGTTCAACACCAGACAAATCCAACCTATGGAGTGCATATGGTGTAGAGTTAGGATGCAGTATATAAAGCAAGACCACTTCTTGCATGTACAAAGCCGAGTGTGTTTTCTTGCTTGTGCAATGCAGCATTTCTTTGTGTGTGAGTCTGGAATTAGTCACCATGCTAGCTCTTCTATGTGACTTGCAGCCTCTGAACTGTTTCTCATGCCCCTGAGCTCTCATGTTCCAGGACTATATGGAAACATACACGATAGAATAAATACTGGGTAACAGCCCAGAAAATATTGTACATTCTGGAAAAGCACAAATGCTGGTGGTAAAAGCCTCCCATTCTGCTCACATCCATCTTTTTGGCTGCCAGGTCCTGGTTCCTCCAACTGCAGAGCCTGTGGCTCCAGTTCTTCTCTGGAGACCAGCCAAGGATGCTGCTAACTCTCACCATTGCTGCGTTCCTTGTCTGCTGACTGCTCTGAGGTACAGAGGGGCCTTCCAGGACCATTTTGACACAACAGCTGTCCTGAGCTGTCATGTAGGCTATTAAATATTTAATTCACCCATGACTTGAGGACCAGTTGTGATCAAAGAGGCAAAGTAGCTGCTGTTCAGTAATGCCTGTTAATCAGAGCAGTTCTGATGAACAGCTCTGACAAGAACTTGAGAATATTTTTTTAAATTTCCATTGGGGTGCTTGGATCTGTTGCACTGGGAAGAGGATACCTGTCAGCTCATAGCTAAGCAGAATGTTCTCTTTCTCCGAGTCCCTAAAAACCAGATCTCATCTGGACTAACATTGGGGATGCTACATATATCATGCCTTTTGCCTGGCTACTGGAACTGGAGCTAAGCTTTGAAAAATGGGTCATCTTTGAATGATTCTGGTGAAGAGGAATTGACAAGAAATTCTTGCATCACCCAAGCCTCAACTTGATGGTTCCCCCTTTCATCTGGAGATAAGCCATGATCTGGAATGAAAAGACAACTCATGCTCTTTGCTTGTCACTTCATATTCAAGGACAATGAATTTTCAGCAATTTGTGAAACTGATATTAGTTTTCCTGTTGTTCTCACTAAATACAGGGTACCACAGAACCACTCTCTTCTCTGTATCTTATCTGTGCCCTTGGATCTGCAGTCAAATCTCAATTGTCCCATGTCTTTCTTCCCCTTCAGTCTGAAAACTGGCTTCTCGGTTCATACTGGACTATCTCCAAGCATTGCCACTGCCTGAAAGGTCCCCAGGCTCCATCTTCAAATCCATCCCTAATTGCTTTTTCCTGGTCTTCATCACCCTGGAATGACAGAGGTCTGAAATGCCTTCCTGCCCATCTGTTTTCTCCAGCCCCTGGATGAAGCTCTCTTCTTTGTCACTGCACTGTTTGACGTGTGTAAGGCTAGAAGCATCTGAATGGAATACAAGTTACTGAAGTTACAGCATCTGGGACACACAGGGGAAGAGCAGGAATGGTGCAGAAATCCCTCATTCTCAATCTCTCTAGGTGGTGAGAGATCTTACAGCTGTCACCTCTCCTATTTCTTGCCCTAAATGACGACTAGGCTTCTCTTGCCTGTCAAGCTGCTTTGCCAACATTATAAATACTTTCTATTACCCATTCAAACACCATCCAGCCAGCTGTTTCTTGTATCTCTCTTGCTTATAAATCCTACCCTTAGTTCATATATTTATTTAGGGCAATTAGTTCTGCAGCTCCGAACGCTGCTTCCTAGGTCAGCCTGAGTTAGCAGTGCTTGTCATTCTCTTTCCCACTTCTTTTCTTTTTGCATTCCCTCTCCATGCTATCTTGCCCGATTTTCTTTCTGGGGTGTTTTGCTGCTACTGAATTCAGAATCCTCTTTTTCCTACACCCTCAATTTCTCATTGAAATGCTGCCTCCGCTCCCCAGCTCACCTAGATTGGGGCTCGCTAGAACCCTAGATGCTAGCTAGCCTGTTTGCTTGTGGGTAACTTGCCATCTCCCCAACTCCCAAAAGCAGAGCCTGATGAATCCAAACCATTCTCTTTTCCTTGCTGGACACGCTGTGTGTCCCCAGACCTCTGCACTGCCTGGTCTCCAGCTTCCTTTGTGGGCACATTGTGTATTTCAATTCTAAAACAGCCTTATACCCATGATGAGCAGAGGCTCCCAGTTTGACTGTTGTCCTTTATACCTCTGGATCTTTTCCAGGTCCTGGAACACCATTCCATAGGCTTCTAATTAAAATCTTCAAAGAAGCAGAGAGGACGTATGGGGAGCTGAGAACAGCTGAGTGAACTCTGGATGCCTATTCCCTGATGCCGCCTTTGTCCTTAGCTTCTGTGGGCCGGGGTGTTTGCTAGGTAGTCGGTTCTGATCACAGGAAGAACACTTTATACAACCACTGCTATTAGCGATAATGAGAATAAATGATACAATAATGAAATCTTATTCCACACTTTTCGATGAGGGCCTTTTGTCTGAAAGAATTCCAAGTGCTTTACAGGCTGCTGAACATAGAAATCATTTTACTCACCAGGGAAATTCAGCCAATGCAGGAATGGTATGTGGGGAACTGTTGGAAAACATACATTGAGCATGTGGGACAGTTCAGTAGAGGGAGTAAACATACTGGACTCAAACAAAATTGCTGCCTAAATTTAGAGGAAGAAGCAGGCTAGGATGCCTTTTACATGGAGCATTAAACAGCTACCCCTTGGCTAATACCTGTTGTTGGAGTGAGACTGATAGGAGATTTTATGATCAAGGCTTTTATGTTCTTAAAGGAGCTCAAATGCTTGACTGTCACTTCATTCTGGTTCTTAACTCCCTTTGGTTCCTTTGAAGATGCCAGCCCACCCCAGTTTCACATTCCATAGGGAGAAGGAACTTTCTGTAGCTGCGATTGTCTTTTTAACCTGCCTGCAATGGGGATTCAGGGCTGGCTAAGAAGAACATTACTCCCTAAAAAGCCAACTCACAAGTATTTCTTTTCCTCCTCTGCTATGGATTTTGTTTTCCCTTGAGATCTCCTAACCAAGTATTGACCAATGCTTGACCCTGCTTAGTTTATGAGAGGTTGGCAAGATGAAGATCCATAGCAGAAAATTTCCTAAGCGTATTTATCTTTTATAAAGGGGAAAAAAAACAACACAAACCCCTAACCTCTAAAGACACCAGCTGCCTCCTGCTTGTTAAATGGTCCTTGTTTCTGTTTATAAAAGTAGATTGAATAGGGCTAGCACTGGTGCTCCCTGTGAACGGGAGCTGTGTGCATTCCCCAGTGATATATGAGGTTAATAATATTCGCAGTACAAGCATTATGCAAAGCAGGACATCCATTCTGCTGGTTGACAACCAAGAAGCAGTAGGCAAAGGTGGCAAAGCAGTCGGTCTGCAGGCTCTCCGCACTCTGTAGCTGCCTGGGTTGACGCTGGCCCTGCTGAATGCTGGAATGTGGCTCAGCATGCCAGCCACCTCCCCGGGCTCTGTGCTTGTGTTTGAAAGCTGGATCTGTCACTGGGAACCCAGTATCTTGAGCTTTTTGGGTTGCAGATAGCTGGCATCGGTGAAAAGATGGGCCGGCTAATAATGCATGAACCTCTTGTAAAACCTGTTGCATTATGGGGCTGGGTGCGAGGTGTCTGTAAGGAGAAGGGAATAACCTGCCTTTGCTGCTTTGGTGGTCTGAAGAGAAACATAATGATCTCTCTGGGCCTCTATAAAACCCCTGAAAGTCTGGAGGGAAAAAAAAGTGGGTATTTGGGGCCCAGTCTGTGATGCCCCTTGGTGGACACGGTTGGGTTGTGAGAGCTCATAGCCTGGAGGATATCACAGAGGAAGCAGCATTTGCAGACAAATTGAGTATGACCTTTCCTGACACAACAGAGGACTGAAAACCCCATCACGAATTGACTCATTCTGCAGGAAAAACACCGTTAGTCTTCCAGGACTCTGGCAGCAGGTGACAATATGAGCGACAGGAAGAGGGCACAGAAGGGCAGTGTGGCAGCTCTGTTGCCAGAGGTATTTAAGAACAGATTAGACAGCTCTGACAAACGTGAGGTGTTGAGACTCCTGCCTTGGAGCAAGTGGAATGGACAAGATGTCTCTCAAGTCCTTCCCAGCCCTGCCTGCTACTGCCTGTGATCGACGTTGCAGGAGTGGACACTTACCCACCGAGGCCCTTACTCATCCTGCCAGAGAGCAGGATTCATCTGGGGCAATAAATTATTCAGAGTAATTTGTCTGCCCAGAGAGAGTGAAGCCCAGCTCTGTGTACTGATGGCTGTCTGAGGGTGATCCCACATCCACTGAGGGGATGTGAGCTGCTATTTTGGAGGCAGAGGTGGGTGCAGAGCTGCTGAAGCCATTATATAAGCTGTTTGGAATTACTATCTGCTTTCAGAGAGCCAAGTTTGAACCCATGATTCAGAGCAGGGACCAGTTACACACAGAGCTCCCTCCCTTTTCTCCATAGAGGCTGTGATGGGGAGAGCTGGCTGTAAAAATAGTTAACAGCAATGGTTGTTGGGAAGAGTATTTGAGTCAGGGATCACTCTGAGGAGTTCCTGCCTTTAAATAGCCAAGGGCAAGAGGGAAAAGGAGCCATGAGAAACTATCATGAAAATGAAGTCTTGACCAAAATTCATCTAGGATCAGTGCTGGGCTGTCTGAGGGAGCAGTTATTTGTGTTAGGAGTCAGGAGAGTTCTAAATGAGCAAAGATGAGTTTAAGAAACCTGAAGGCATCGAGTCTGGATTTTCTGTCAGCTGTTCCAGGAGTGGGGATCATCAGCCACCCATTTCCACCATGCTTGGAGGACTGTAGCATTTCCAAGCCCTTTATTCCTGTGATGAATCTCAGAGAAATCGGACAGGAGATTCAGGAGTTATTAGGAGGAAATGACTAATGCAGAGCAATAACAGGATTTTTTTTTTTTTTCCTTAGGAAATTTAAGCTAAAAAGAAGCTTGAATAAATGCATGTAGTAGATTATTTACTGTAAGCTCTTCACCTACCTCAACTTTAAACTAACTGGGTGAATGACTTGCTTGTGCTTAAAATAAATGTTTATTTTAACCTAAGCACATTGTAGAAAGTCTCAAACCCCCAGTGCTGCTATCGGCTAAATATATTTTCTCAGAGTATATACAAAGCTCTAATTAAGGTTTTGTCAGACATTCCATTGTATGTCTCTCATCTCCGTCGCTTAATATTTATCACCCATTTTCACATCACTACAGCCTTACTCTAGGCAATCACTCAGACCTGGCATCATATTTTCCCCTGAAATGGTTTTAATCCACCAATGATGGTTTCAAACCTTCAGAGCATCAGTAAAGGTTGTTTCCAGTTGGCTTTAAAATGGCTTTTCAGCCATCAGCTGCTCACCGCCTGCCCCTGCCACGTGTGGGCTGGGCTCGTTTCCCAGCATGGGCTCTGTCATTTAGCTCTGGCCATGCAGGGACCAGGGGGAGCGCTTCCCATAACACCCTCACCCATGGTGCCTATGCATGAGCGGTCTTGGGACGGAGCCTTTGGTGATAGAGATTGCATGTCACATCTTGGCCCCAGTGTTGGCCACAAGTATCTGCCCCATTGCAGCCACAGTTGAGTCCATGTTGATTGGAGCCGGTTTCCATCACATAAAAACAGCATTTCCACAATAGTGTTCGTGGCAGGTGCTGGCTTGGGTTTCCTGGGATAAACCTGGCTTCCCGTAACTCTCCTGTTATGGCCCAAGGTCTTGAATGTCCTTCCAGGGTGGCATCAGGACTGTAGTTTGTCTGTGGTTGGTGTAAAGGACGCCCTGTGAGTTGTGTGAGGGTGGCTCCACTCCATAACTGCACACTCACCAGTCTCTGGGCTGTCTTGGACCTGTGTATTGTGGCACCAAGTGAGTGGCTCATCCTTGTATCTTGGATCTTGCAAAGTAGGGTGCCAGTGAGACATCGCTGTCTGGGCTCTGAAACACTGTAGTGGGACTCGGAAATGCCATTTCCAGTTCTGCTGCTCACCTGCCAGCTCCCTTCCTCAGGGAGGAAATGGTGATTAACATCTCTCATGGAGGTGGCAGGAAAGAAGGCTTCAGAGAGCACAGAGCAGGGTAATCTGTGGGCATTGGTATGTAAGCGTGCTGTGTCGACTATGCTAATTCATTTTGGCTGAATGAAAAGCATTTATTATATGTCAGGGGGAGCGTGATGAATGGGAAGTCAGGTTTTTCCCTGTATTATTTCAGCTCTCTGGTCTGTGGGTGATTTATTCAGTAGCATTTATGGTGTTACTAGTCTAAAACCAAGGGGAAATTTATTCAACCCCTTCCTGCCTTTCTTTTTTTTTCCCCTTTCTGGTTTATTATATTTCTGCCTCCGCCCCCCCCCCTCCCCTCGCTCACG
>VZTL01057507.1:0-11631 GCA_013400535.1 Scopus umbretta | reverse complement strand
CCCCCCCCAGTTTAAAGTCTTCTTTGCTTTTTGGGTAGATGGATTACCTTCCTGCACCAGACAGCTTGCTTTTCTGCTGTTCAGCTCTCCTAAACAAGGGCAGCTTTTCCAGGGACTTCAAATGCCCAGCTTGGGTGATAGGCTCTTTCAAAAAGTCCCATGTGTCACCAGAGGAGCTGCTGTGCATCAAGCTTTTCTGGAAAGCTGGCCCTGGTGGTGAGTGGCTGAGCTTTTAAAAATCAAACCATATGCTCTTTGAAAATAGAACAAATACTCTAGCCTTTGTTGCATAAAATCTGATCACAAAGCAGATGGGATAGTTTGGGGCAATTGGTTTGCCCCTGTGTTTTGTGTTTTAATCTTGTTTGACAGGAAAAAAAACACTTCTCAGTATCTTAAAATAAAAATGACTGTGTTTAACCACAGATCTATGTATGGGTAGGCTGGAAAGGCTCAGGAGATTTTAGGTACCTTTTCCCCTTACTGTTCAGAGATCACTGCATATTGCAGGACCTGCTTGTATTTTGCAAGCTAGTGTAAAGCAGCATGCAAATCAGTGCAGCTCCTCCAATTTAATCCCAAATGAAGGTCGAAACCTTTATCTATAAGGCTGCAAACTGCACCGGCATTCTTCGTGTCCCTCAGGCACAGCAGCCTCTGAACGTGCCCACTGAATCAAATCGTGGAGTGATGCAACACCCATTTACCGCATTGATATCAATGTCTCTTTCTATCTACAGAAAACCTGCTTCCCTTCATGCATAGCCTATAGGGAAGCATCATTCATGTCTTGCAGTTTATAAATTGTGCATGCTGGGTTCGATCTTCTCCTGGTGTAATTGTACTTGGTTTAGTGTGGCTGCCCAAGAGACAGCAGTGGAGGGTCAGATGCTATTCTGGAACCAGTAACCCCCCTGTCTCTGGGGGTACTGGCAGGGTGTGTGGGTAGCACTAGCTAGTCACACTGAGACACGATGCTTTTGCTTTTGAGTCAGAGCACACAGAAACTTGTTGAAGGAAGTTTGCTGCTGGTAATAGGTTGGTTTTAAGTGGCACATAAACCTGCCGGCTCTTTATGGAGGCTGTCGGGCAATAAGGACATGGGGAATTATGACAGTGGAGGCATCGTACGATAGTGCTTTGCAGATGATGTCTCACAGGGGATGCACTATTTATTTATCTAAAGGAGCAGGTTTGCAGTGCTTTTTCAGAAGAACAGCTTCCAGGCCAGGATGTCTCAGCGCCTGCATCCACTTCTTCATATTAGTTGTGACAGGCTCTAAATCTGGGGCAAAGAGGGGTTGGAGGGGCAAGGGAGCGCCCCAGGAGAGCTCAGAATGACAAGAAGAGCAATTTCTCGCTGGAGACCTGTGGTATTTTGCAAAGAAAGCTGGACTGCTTTTGCTGAGAGCTGCATTTTTTTGTCGCTGTTGTTGTTTACATACTGAGCCATTCAGTTAGGAGTTAAACGTTTAATTGCAATTGGCTTTTCTCAGTCTTGTACAGTCTTGTGCCAGCCAGGGAAGCAGGGGAAGAGGATGAAAGGCTGTAAAAAAAGAGAAAAATTAGTTTCTGTCTGGCTTTAACAATTGTGAAGGACTTTTACTGCTGCTGCAGCAGGAGACAGTTTCTTTCCTCACGTCTGTCCTGAGCTCCGATGTGGTGTGGCTCTGCCTTGTTGAGCAGCTGCACTGATCCCCCTCAGAGATTGCTGCGTGTCCACGGCAGGGAGCAGATTCCTGCCTGCAGTGCGGGGGGCAGGACTGGGATGGACATGAGTGGCACTGGCCCTGTGAATGTGCAGGGCCTCTGTGCGGCCCTGTAATGCTGACAAAGCTGGTCAGCGGCCAAAGCCTCACCCGTTTTAGGGGACTTGCCTTTAATTGTAATTGCCAGACTCCTACAGGAAAAAAAAAATAAATCTCAGTTCAAGCTGCCAAGGCTGATTCTCGTTTCCTACCGGATGCTGTGTCTGCTTTCATAGCTTTTGTCTTGGAAAAAATCATCCTTTTGTGCTCCTGAGTGGGAGCTGGCAAAACCCGTCCAATCTGCCATGCAGCGTGGGTCTGCAAAATAGCTCTGCGTTTCTACATGGCATTCTGCTTCCATCTGAAACAGGGCTGCAGATGGGTGGCACGTAGAGGGAAGGAGTGTTCGTACCACTTACCATAGGTGTTTGACATCCCAGGCTAGAAGGAGAGAGATTTCTTCCGAGAATGATGCAGAGCAGCTAAATTCAGCTCCTGCTGATTGATCTAATGGATTAAAAGGAGTCTAGAGCAAACCCCCACCCTTTTCATGGCAAATTATGTGGCGTGAATACCACTCTACATGGCTTTTGCAGGGTAGAGAACACCCTCTGTACAAGGGGGATGTAAAAGCTTGGACTGAAACCAATTCCACTAACACGGTGCAGGGTAGACTTCCTGCAACATCCTTGTAAAGCAGGAGAATTACCATTCCCCTTCCTTTATCTAGGAGGGAAACAGAGGCTCAGAGGAATGGCCTTTCCCAAGTTCTCTGGTGAGAGCTGAGATGTGCTTGAGTTGTCTTCCTTTCTTCACTTCTCCCTTGTTACATGCTGCATTTGAACCAGTTCTGATCTGCCTCCTACCTCTGTCTCCTTGACTTCTGAGTGATGGCTCATCCTAGACTCCTTCCTACCTGGTCCCACAGGCACAGCCTCAGCCCTCTCCTCCGAGAAGCTCTTTCTGTGTGCTGTAGTGGGCTGCAGGGATTTTTGTCCCCACAGACAAGCAGGCTCCAGTTCTGCAGGCAGAGGCGAGCTAGTCTGCAGTCTCTGCTTGCTGCAGGGTGTCGGCTTTTCTCCTAACACTCCATTTAGAGCTGCTGCTTTTAAATAGAGATTCAGTACAACCATTTTAAGATGGACACGAAAGAGCAGCGCCACAGTGCATAAAACCCAAAGAAGGACAAAGTAACGAGTCAGGATGTGACCAGTTCCTCAAATAGCTCATGTTATTGCTTTATCTTTCTGTGTTTCTCAATTGAATAAACTGAGGTCGTGATTATAAAAAGAACAAATAAATTAAATCCCAGTATCCTGAAGGCTGCCTGTGTGGGTTGGTTCAATTAATTCGCTCCAGTGCAAGGGCTGTGTCACCCTTCCCTAGGGGTGCAGGACCTCCAGTGTTAGGTTGGTGGCTGGCTCCAGATGTGTAGCAAGTGGAGGGCAGTGGAAAAGGGGATGGTTCCAGGAGAAGGAGTTACATACAGGGGAGGCAGTGAAATTTCAGCCCTTCTGAGATCAGTGATGCTATTTGTTAGCCACCTGGCCTGAGAGCTCAGCTGGTGTTCCTCGCTGCATGCATGACTTGCAGTGGAGGCCAACAAGCCAAGTTCTCACCAAAGCCTGGTCTCTGGTTTTGCTTGTATTTTTTGCAGTAGGGTTTGGAGGTACTTCAGGAGTCAGACAAAAACCAAAGGAACAGGCTCTTGTTGGAGCCAAGAAGAGCAAAGCTTTTTTGAGGTGTAGACCAAAAATCTTTCATTTGAATCAAAATTGAAAACTGAAAACACTTTGCTCCATGTAACTTTCCTTAGGCCTTTCAGTAAACCTGAAAATTGCAGCCTCGATGTGAAGTGCTGAATTGCTCTTAGGAATTAGTGTAATAAAATGGTTTGGCATTTCTGAAACAAAATAAAAGATGTTTCTCGCATTTGAGAGAGGAATAGTACTTCTCAAAAATCTGTCTTTCAACATATTTGCTCTTTTTCCAAAAAATACAGTCCGTTTCTGCTTTCTACTTGCTGAGATCTGATTAAAGGCCCTTCACATCCCTCTGGCAGCCCATGCAGTGAGACCTAGTGCTCCCTCAGCACCAGGCAGACCTTTCCAAAATGATGATGTGTCCTCCTGTCCTCAGGTCACTAAAATGTGCGTGATTTCCAGCCTCAGCAGTCAAGATGCAATGAGCTGCTCATGCCCTATTGCAAATCCCTGGGCCCTGGGATCTTTAGGCTCCTTCCTGCTGAGTTTGTTTGGGTTTCTTCTGGCTGGTGTCAGCCAGCTGTGGCCCCAAGGCACATGTGAATGGTACTTGCAGTAAACTGCTTCTTGGTATCCTCATGGCAGGGAAATGCCAAGGAAATGTGGGAATATGAATCTAGGGAAGATGCACAACGCGGGAGGCCATAGCCTCACATGTGGGACACATCTCCTCAGCTGCCCCTGGAGTCAGCAGGCAAGGGAGAAGGGATGTTTGGCATACACTGTTGGGCTGTGGGATAGTCTGGAAGGCTGGAGGATGGAAATTCTCTTTTCCATCCCACAAAACAGCTGCGATTTTTAGAGCTGATCTCCATATGGCTGTAACCACAATACTGTAACAGTTTTTGTAAAAATGAGAGACAGCAAGCCTGGGAGAGTCTGGGGAAGAGAAGTTGTGGTGTGGAGGAGAGGGAAGGCTCTTAAATCCCTCCTTAGGTTTTCTCTTACCTGCAAGGGTGTAGGCAAATGTCCTCATTACAGGATTGCTGACTATGCTAGAGCCTCATCTTTCCTGCAAAATAAATACAAGAATGAAATTAAGCTGCGAGGGATTGGCGTATTTTGTAAATAATAATTTAGAGACAAATCCTTTTTGCTAGGCATTTTTAATTGTCTCCTTTCTGTGTACAGCTGGGTTATCTCGCTGCTGAGCAATTCTTTTGCAGATAGGTGTGGGGGGAGCTGTGTCCATGTGCGCATGGCGGGGGGGTCCTGGCATCCTCCTCCCAGGGTAACACTTTGAAAGGCAGGCCTCATGCATCCAGTACACTGGGATGTTCATCCAGTCTGTCTGTGGCAGGGAATCTCCCCTGTATAGCGGAGCTGATGGCACAAGACGTGTGTCCTCTCCTGAACTGGTGCAGGTCACCATCCAGGAGATGGCATGGGGGGAGATGAGCAGAGCTCTGTGTCACGTGCAGCTTCGGGTGGGCTCGTGCTTGGCGTGCTTCATTCACGCTGGAGGGAATTTCCAGCCACAATGAGCGAAGGGCTGCTCCCTGTTAGTGTTGCTTCTCTGGTGTGGGGAAGACTCAGCCTATGCCTCTGCAGAGAAGTCTTGCAGGTGCAAAGCAGAATAAGAAGCCTCCTACCAAGTTCTTGTAGGCAAGAGACCTTAGGTGGTGTTTGAGCTCATTGCAAGGGATGAAAGACAAATATACTCACCACATCCCTCATCAGTCCCGTCCTGTGTATAATTTACAAGACATCATGTTACATTTTTATTACTACACCATTTCTCAGGCTCTTGGCTCGCATGGTTCCCAGAAGGCAATGCAGGAAGGCTTTTGTATTGAGACCTTAAACAGGAGGAGTGATAGCTTGGGAGCCTTTGTATCTATATGTGGATTTAACACGCAGTTCCTAAAATAAGCTTTAATAAAATGTGGTTTTGTGTGTTAATAATTTTTAAGACTTTTTTTTTCAATGGAATTGATACCAGAAAAAAAGGCTCAGAAGAAATTGTAAAGGAAATGAGAGTCACCTCAGTCATCTGTGTATAATCGCTTCCAATATAGATTGCAATTGTGTTTGAATTATAGGGCAATTAGTCTGTCAGGCTGGTAAGTATTATACAAGACCCCTGGAATTTCCTTGGAAACTCTCAGTACCTCTTAGCCTTGTAATCTGGAGAGGTTTTAATATGAAAAGATGCGGTACTGGGCTGTGCTAATGCCATGTATTGATTTACTACCTGTAGCAGATGTTACAGGGCAGCTGACCAATTGGTGACATATAGGTATTGAGGCCCCTGAAACATAGTTCTGGAGTGAGACTTGTGCAGGTGACAGAAATAGTCCTTCTCAGGAAGAGGAGCTTCCCTCGCAATAGCACATGCTTTCTACATGTGCATGCAGGAAACTTTCCCTTGCTTTGGAGACAGGAGTCTGGTCTCAGTGTGGGATAGAGACATTAGTTCTTGAGTGCTCCCCTAAGTGTGGTAGGCATCACACTAGAATGCCTAAATTAACAAAATCTGGGAAGTTTTGGTGGAAAGACATACTTAATGCCTGGCCTCATTCTGACATGAAAGATAACACAAGTGCAGGTGTAAAAATAGGCAGCATCTCCAGCAAAGTTCAGGAGACCTAGAGCTGCAGGGAGAAAAATCCAGCACAGAAACAGACGCTGAAGGCAGGGACAGAGTTTATTTCTTCTCACAAAAAGGTATTTTGCATCTTCTAACCTGTGTCTCAGAGGGTTATCTAATGAGTTAATAGCAATTGATAAGTTTCTTAAAGGTTTCTGTTCCTGGTAAGGGACTGGCTTAAATCCTGCTTGGGCTTGTGAGTAGTCCTGTGTGCATGGCTGGAGTGGATCATTCAGAGGCTTGTGATACGCTTTGCAGCACCTAAGTGACCTTTCCGATTTCTGTGGTCTCATATTGCCTGTCCCCCTGCCCTGTCTCATCTGTTTTGATTGCAAGCTCTTTGGAGCAGAGCTTGTCTTTTGTACAGCTCCTAGCACTGTGGGAAGTGCCTTCACATCAGCCTTGTTATTTCTAAGGCACTGCTGTAAGACACACTGTATTTGCTTCTGGAGCTCCTGTTCCTTGTCCTTTGCTTTATCCAACTTAATGTCCTGCTCTAAGCACCAAGACTTCAAACTTAGCTCTGAGTGCTTAGCAGGGCCACGGAAGGCTCATTCCCTCCAGCCGGAAGAAGGGTTTTGGGAGGCTTTGTGTGAGCCAACATAAATAGCCAATTCTCCCTCTTTCCCCTGCTGCTCTTGGGAAGAGACCTTCCAAAAGCAAGGCAGAGAGAAGTGTGTTCTCTGCTCTCAAGCAGTAATCACACTGGCAAAGGGAGGACAAGTCCAACATCCAGCCAGGAATCCCAAGGAAAGCCTGCCCCATGTGCTGGCAGGCTCTCAGAGACTTGTCTCTGCCTGCTCCAAGATGTGGACATGAGGGGTCTTTAATAAAAGTCTTGTTGCTGGTGATGCTCCCTACTTATTTTCTGCTTCTAGGATTGATAAGGTCCTGGGCTCTACACAACATGAAGAGCTTTAAGAGATAAGGGTAGGAGGGAGAGGAGAAAGAAATTCTGCTGCAGCCTTGAAAGCCCACCAATGAAGCTGAAATATCTCTGGGTTTCTCTTTGCCTCTGTTGGCATTTCTCAGAAGGATGTTTCCAAACTTGGCTCCTAGGGAGGAAGATGCAGACTCTGAAAAAATCCAATGTAATGTGAGACACATAAATGTTTGGTAGATAAAGTACTGTGGTTGTTCCTTACTTTCCTCTCTCTGCCTGGAACTGAAGCAGCTCCCTCTCTGCTGTGAACCAGTCTGAGCTTTCACATTGCTCCTGTATGGATGGATCCCCTGTTTCCTCATGCAGAAGTTCATCTAAGGTACTGCCTTCCCAGATTTGCCTGGCCTGCAGGCAGTGGGTCCAAGGAATGTATGCACTGTGGGCTGTAGTTCATGTCCTTGTTCCTCATCAAACTGAAAAACACAAAACAAAGTGAAATAAAGGGGTTTAAGCAACAGCAAGGCTGTTGCAGAGCCAGGATCTTCAAACATCTGCAGTGAATCTGCATGGATTTGTAGCATCCCCTGCTTTCCTGGATAGGTTTTCATAGGGTACCTACCAGTGTGCACCTCAATCTGCAGCAGATGATCGCACACATGAAACTCTGTGTTTAGTTTGACTCACAGTGTTCTACATCTATTCCTCCCTGCTGTCCTTACACTAAGTAGACTTTGTTGTCCCCACCTGGCTCCCAAACTCTCATCCAATTTGATGGCAGGTATGAAGAAAACACCCTTCTCCACAGCCTGGTGCTCTGCTTGCATCGTTATTCCATTCCTGATTGTGAATGAAAAATCTTACTGCATTTGAGGGTGTGCTTGTAGCTGCTAATTAACACCCCGCACACTGCCAATGCATCTCATACTTGCTTTACAGAAGCCTAGAGCTGGAACAGAAGCCACCCAGAAAAACAATGTCTGCCAATTGAGTTAAACCTTAAGTAAAATCCCCAGCCAAATGTCTGCAAAGTAAATCTGGTAAGTATGTTGGCTCCTGCACTGAGCTCAGGAGGTGTTTTCCAACTACAGGGCCCAGGAGATAACGAACGTTAAGTGCTAATGGGACTTATGCAGATGTATCTCCCCCTCTTGTATGCTTCGTTCCAGCTGGGAGCGGATGCTTTATGGGGAGTTAACTCCTCCAAACTTGTAGTGGAAGTGCTGACAGAGCCGAGTTTTAAGCGCCGCTAATGGAAACGTCTGCTTTCCAGATGAACTTGGGAACTGGGGTTAGACATAGTATACACAAAGGCAGAGAGTAAGTCCTATACTAACAAATTAAGTTTGCAGCTTTCAAGTGGAGAAGTAATCTGTACATTAAATATGCCTGCCGTCCACGTGGCCTGGCTCCAGCATTATGGATTGCTCTCACCCACATGCTTTTCCCCCTTCTTTGTCAACCTTTCTGAACATGAGCTTAACAGAAAGGCTAACACTCTTGTCCAAGTGCCTCCTTAGCAAACACACCTAAGCCCTAGCCAAAGCAGCTGTCAGAGACATGAGTGTAAATTTTCACTGCCCTGAACTCCCTATGCTTTCTGGCATGTGTAGAGCTGGGGGAGAGGTGTTTAATGGTGTTGGTATCGTGGAAAGCAGCCTTGTTCCCAGTGGCCAGATTGCCCTGTGCTTCTCTGATGTGACACCACTTCCACCAAGGATGTGATCTCCAAATGTGTGGGACTTTCCGGCAGCTATAAATTAAATGTGTGTCTGCATGGGAACTGAGTAGCTGGTTCATTACCCCCTCTGACAGCCACTGTCCTTACTGCAAATGCATGTGGGTTGTGTGGGGGCTTTGTTTCTCCCAGTTCAGGGCTGAAGAGGTTACAAGCTGATTTGCTTCCTCTTGACCTGCTTGTGCTCTAGCTCCTGAGAAGTGTCTGCTGGCCAAGAGCACTCAGTAACCCTTCTAGATAGTCAACAACTGCCAGGGCCATCAGCATGGCTCTGCCCATCTCCTGACTGCTGGCAGGCAGGAACAGACGAGGTGTCCTGTGACCTGGGTGCAAAGTGGGAAGAGAATCAGATCCACAGCTTTGTAGCTGAGATGCAATACTGCCCCTGCAGTAAGAATCTGCAAAGTGGCCACAGGCCTGAGACCTCTGGGAGACAGCTTTTAGTTTTAGACTCTGTAGCTCTTTGGTTAATTGTGCCATACAACATGCCAACAATGCGCGTCTGCGTGCATACACAGACACTTGTATTTATACAGACAGTTATAGTAAGAGACAATTTGCTTCCTCAAAGAGTCTAAAGGCCAGATTTGGAGAGGCATTTGGATGCCCAAGGCTGCACTGAAATGGGACATGACCCAAGTGAGTTAGGCACGTAATTGCTTAGAACAATTTTAAATGCTTCTGGGCACACAAATGCATCCTCAGGGGTCTGTACTGTCTTAAGAAAACCTGGTCCTTAAGCAGTAAGCAGCAGGGAGAGACACAGGAAGGACTACAATCCTCATTTGCCATGTGGGAATTGTGGCAAAGGAGGTACCTGTGACTTTCCTGAGGTTATGTGAGAAGGCAATGGCAGAGCATCCTCTTTCTTCCATTACGCTACTCCCCAGCACCAGCTCACCCCTCTCCTGTTAGCACCAGGGTGGAAAGATCTGAGACTCACTCGTGCAGCTCCCCAGCTCTCTCCTTCCAGTTCATTTCTGCTGGGTCTGCCTGTAGCCACCATACGTGAACCTCAGACCAACTCAAAGAAGTTTCTCAGGAATCCTTGAGCTCCCAGAAGGGGCAGCTACAGTTGCAGGCTGCGAGTTTGCTTGCATTCTCCAGTTTGGCCCCCTCTACCCCTCCTTCCATCTCCCCTCTTTGTTTGTCTGCTATTTTCTTTTGATTTGCAGCTTTAGCGAGCACTGAGTTTGCAGCAGCATGTGATTACCCTGTATGGAGCCTTTCCCACTGACAGCATGATGAGTGGAGACAGTGTTCGGTGCATATACAATTTAAGCCAAGCAGGAGGCCAGTCCAACACCTCACTTGCCAATTAACTGAGTCGATATTGTGCACAAGATAATGTTTGTTGTTTGCCTCTGTTGCTAAAACACTTCCAGAGTGTTCAGAGATATATAGCAATATCCTCACCTCCCTCCTGTAGGGATGAGCTCTTCAGCTAAACCAGGACGCCATTGCTCTGAGAGGAACAGCCAGGGATGGGAAGAGGGAACCAGAGACCTCCACTGCTCTCTGGTCCATCAGGGTTTTGTGTGAATACAGCAGCAGCTGCTACAGGCCTCTTCAGGGTGTGGGAAGATGAGAGTCTTTTCCATTGATCAGCTAATAAGTATGTAGATGCAATAAACTGAAAAGGAAGTTGCATCTATGTAGAAAAAAAGTCCTTCAAGAAGATGTGAGGCAGTGGACAGAGCATCTGTAAGGCAACCACATAAAAGAGCCACAGGCAAATCTAGTTCCCACCAATATCCTTTGCTTTGTATGTCATAGTAAACCATGCCTCACTATCTGATTTACAAAGGCTGGTGTCTGTGCTGTTGCCACTGACAGCTCAAGGCAAAGGGAATCCAGCAGAGAGAAACTGTAAGTGGATGCAGGCTTCTCCCACATAGCAAGCACCTGCCCTGGGAGCAAACCTGCCGGCAGCCCTGTGGCATGTGGGTGGCATGGCAGCACTGCTGCTTCACCTCAGAGGCAGCTGTGATTTCCAAGAGAGCTGGGGCTGCGAGCAAACAGCAGCTCCTGCCACAGATACTTGCTGGCTTACTTTCCATTCCCTGAGGTTGAGCTCCCACTTCTTTCTGGGGCTAGGTGTGATTTGGAGGCACTAGGATCTGATCCCTGCCCAGGTCTCAGGCTGCACATCAGTGGGAATCACTCATGCCTGCAGGGGAAGCAGAGGCATGTTCTGGGAAAAGCTAGCCCACCTGCTGGAGGACTTTGAGAGATGCCTGAGGCAAATTGCCGTTGGTTCTCTCAGGGCAAGTTTCTGCCTCAGGTTTATTTCCTTTCCTGAAGAACACAGACAATGTTTTCCTGCCTTTCTGCAGCGACATGACGATATATGTCCATGAGGCACTTCCATACTCAAGCAAAGGTGGCTGCAGAAGCAGGTTGGCACATAGGGCCATCAGCATGCAGACCTCAGGATGCACCAGCCCTCCTCATGTGGTGGCAGTGGGGTGATGGCAGCACAAGAGAGGAGAAAGGGCTACACACAATTTTGCTTTGGTATCTGCACCCCTCATCCATCATTATCAGTTATACAATGTCAGTGTCCACAGGCACCTTGCCTGAGCTCACAAGAGGCCTCATGATGGTTACAGACAAAAAAAATCCCTGTTAAGCTGAGGCCTCGTCATTCTGTTCCTCTAACAGGTCCCAGGCTTGTGTTTCCTGGTTTGTCTCTCGCTATCCTTCACCATGTGCCATGTTCACTGCTGAAAGTACCTGGAGACCACAAGCATGGGATGTCCCCCTCCCTCCTTCTCTTCCTCTTTCCTGGGCTTCACCTGGAAGTATTTATTAAGTGTCAGGGTGATAAATGAAAAGTCATGTTTTATTGTGAATTATTCCAGCCCTGCAGTGGAGCCCAGATCTATAGCCTCAGAGAGTTATTAACTGCT
>VZTL01057506.1:71428-83877 GCA_013400535.1 Scopus umbretta | reverse complement strand
TTTTTTTTTTTTTTTTTAAGATAATTAAATCCCACAGAGACCTGAAATGAAATCAGGTAGCCTTTTCCAGTTACAATTGTTTTGTGAACACGAGAAAAAAAAAAAAAAAAAAAAAACCAAACCAAACAAAAAAAACCCCAACAACAAACAAAAAAAAAGGCAAAAAAAACCCCAAACAAAATAACCCCACTAACCTGGTTTTAACTTGCAGTGGAACAACTTAAGTTTGGTACTGCTTAAGTTAGACAAATACAAAAGAAATTTAATTACAGAATATAAAGCTAGTCACGATACTAGGTATATATTATTTCTGAAGGAGTTACTGCTTTCTCAGGTTTTCAGATAAAAATACTTGTAGAGAGAATGTTGTCTTCAGGCAAGTTAAAACTTGCTGGCATATTCATGGTAATATAGTGTCTTTGAAAGAAAGCATGTGTCTATGTCTAGGAAGATTCAAGCTGGAGAATCAAATCATTCCTATTTTAAGGGCTGGTATTTAAGTTGCCTGTGGATTGTATTGATGTGTATCTCTAGGAACTGGTCTCTTGCGATGAGCATCGGCTGTGTTAACCAAGTGCTGCTGCTCTTGTGTAGGGTTAATAACAAGTTTCCAAGATATGAGTAGGCCTGGCATGAAAGAATAGTGATTTACTCCTGGCTTTCTGTTGTGTTGGGGAATCTCTTTTAATATTCCAGAAGGATATGGTAGTCTTCCCTGTGCAAATGGGAGTGAGAGAACAAGTTCAACTGTAGCCTAGCTGAAAAGCTCTTAACTTACTATGTGTCTCAAGCATCATGTATTAAATGTATATTAATAAAGTCTGGGTTTACGTTCTATAGTACTTAAATCTGAGATTATTTCAATGTCAAATCTGTTCTTGTTTGTGCTCACAAACATTCAGCAGTCCTGCCGTTTGGATCACTGGTACTTAGACACTGTGCATGTGAAGTTTTAAGCTATTTTCCTGCGTGATACCAGGTGATCCTTGCCTGAAGTAAGCAGTAAGCCTTCTGCAGGGCAGTGCTCCAGAGCCTTAACAATAAGGCTGCTTGCTTTCATCCACTACCTGTTTTCTCACTTGTTCGCAAAAGGATACAAGGCTCTCCAGGTGCGTTCTCTTGTTACACAAACTAGTTGGTTACATAGATGGAATGTAGCAATAAGAAAAAAAAAAAAAATTATTCTGGGTTACTGCATTGCCTTCCCTAGTCAGCGATTGTCATAGAACTGCTCTTACAGCCTGCGCAGTGAGTGACTATTAGTCTTCTTCTGCAGGGCTACAAATAAACTTTTTCAGTCTGCAGATAGTATGGTGGATGTAGAGCTGAACAACTTCTAAGTTTCTCTCTAAAACGATAATGAGTTTTTCTAACTTCTTTTAAAATCTGTTGTGCTTTGCAGGGAGTTAGTCGCATGTAAATCTTCATCTTTCTTTTCCTTTTCAGATTCTTTCCTGACTGCCATGTTAGCTTTTAATCATAAAGACTGTAGGAGCAGGACATATGTGATCAGTATAGAGTAGACCTCGCCAGTAAAACAAATGAGATTTAAAATTAGAATAATATCTGTAGTTCAGGCAAAAGCCTGAAATCTCTGAGGATGGGGAATGGAAGAAGCTTCTGTGTGGTAATGTAAAGCCCTGAGAGATCTTCACAGACCAGCTGAGAGTTACCAAGAATGTTACAGGTGACAGTGCTGCAATGAGAAGCATCTACTTGTCCTAAATCTTCAGGGTGGGGTGGTGGTGAATTCAATGTGTATGCATTGCAAAGAAACTTGCAGTTGATTCCTTCCCTGGGGAAGGAGTTATGTCCCCTTGAGGCTTAAGACTTCTCTGAATAATTAATCTGTTGGGTCTCCTCTGTCCTCGGAGAGAGATGAAAGAACTGTCGAAGCCTATCATGTTACACCTGATAAAGCAAGTCATTAGCCAGTCTTCAGATACATTCACATAAATTAAAAACACTTGCATCTTCTTTCCTTAATAATAGATGAAGCCTTTGGGATTGGAGTTTTTTTTTTAAAAAAAAAAAAAGAAAAAGGAGAAAAAAAAAACCCTGCCCTATGAGTAGAGTAAAATTCCCTTTCACTTAGTTTGACTTGCCCCTAAATTACTTTTTTTTCCAAATTGCCCCTGTTCTTCCTCTTGTCTTCTCCATTCCTGCATGAGATGTGGGGAAGGGGGATGGTAGGGTAAAGACGTTATTTAAGACTCCCCATTGTGCTGAAATTACGGAGAAGATTTTGGATTTGTTCTCCCAAAGTCCTTTTAATTGTAGAGGTGAAGAAGTATTTCAGTGGCTGAACTACTCCGTATTTCACTTGTGGTTGACGACCGTATTACTGATGAACAAATTCTTAACCATTGGTAGGGGAAGAAAGTTTGAATGCTCATAATTCAGGAAATGAAATTTATCACGGTTGTTTTACTTCCTTTGGTTTTGACCATACATTTGATGACATCAGGATATTGTGACCAAATTGCTGCTCTCCTTTTCTGTATTCCAAGTTGGTGGTCCTTTATGCCAAACTTTTTCTGTGTATTTCTAGGTATAATGGATCCCTCCCTAATGGTGACAGAGGACGCAGGAAAAGCAGATTTGCCCTTTATAAGCGACCTAAGGCAAATGGAGTTAAGCCCAGCACTGTTCACGTGATTTCTACTCCCCAGGCATCGAAGGTATGTGACAGTGGGGCAAATCCTGTTTTTCTCATGATCCTGGGTGGTGAACAGCTCTCATATTACTATGGATTTCCCTTGCTGCCAGTTCATTCTGTTCTAGTCAGATATATTTGTTTAATGAAAAGTCTGCAGTGGGTTTTCTTTCTAGGGGTATATATCTTTAATTTTAATCCATTTAGCTGTTTGAAATAGTCTGTAACCTCAGTAGGAGATAATCTACCTTTCTGTCCCCGTTCAGACAGCTGACTTTGTCAATGCTGGTGGTTTTATCTGAGCCATAGAGTAGTCGTGATGCAAATACAAGTAGTATTATAATTTCTTTGTCACTGGAGTGTAAGATTAGTATTTCTTTACTTTTCAAGAAGATAACTGACATTGTGTAAAAAAACTTAGCGATTCCTCTGGGCCTTTCATTTTTTGTTGCTAATAATGATATGTATATGTGTAATGTTTTCACTTAAAGTCTAGTGTAGGTGAAGGAGGAAAAACAGTAAAGTAAGTATATTAACATAGTAATATATTAATGAATAGAACTGTCCAGGTTAAAGTTGTGGTGGTGGAACATATTTCAAGCTGCAAAAAGTCATCCTATTTCTTCTCTCAAACCTTCTTTCTTAGTAGCAAAAAATTATTAGAATTCTGGCCAAACTAGAGGGGGAGTTCTGTGGTGACACTCATAAAAGTGGATGGTTTGTAAGAGGTGTACATGAATTTTAACAAAACGTGTATCGGGGAGGGAGAGAACATACACCATTCTCAGAACTGTGTGCAGCTCTGGGGACAGCACAGGAAGGACATGGACCTGTTGGAGCGGGCCCGGAGGAGGAACACAAAATGATCCGAGGGCTGGAGCACCTCTCCTACGAGGACAAGCTGAGAGAGTTGGGGTTGTTCAGCCTGGAGAAGAGAAGGCTGCGGGGAGACCTCGTTGTGGCCTTTCCGTACTTATAAGCCCTTTTAAGAAACACGAGGACAGAGTTTTTAGTAGGGCCTGTTGTGATAGGACAAGGGCTAATGGTTTCAAACTGAGAGGGAGGATTTAGACTAGATATAAGAACGAACTGTTTTTACACAGGGTGGTGACCCACTGGCACAGGTTGCCCGGAGAGGTGGCAGATGCCCCATCCCTGGCAACATTCCAGGTCAGGTTGGACGGGGCTCTGAGCAACCTGGTCTCGTTGAAGATGTCCCTGCTCGTGGCAGGGGGGTGGGACCAGATGGCCTTTAAAGGTCCCTTCAGACCCAAACCATGCTGTGATTCTAAGTGTATTGATTAACTTAGACCAAGAGAAGAATATTGTTTAATACATAGTATATGATTACATTTTCTTTTATAATAAATACCATACATGGTATACACCTAAACTTAGCAAAATATACAATAACACAGCTTCTTTTCTTTTTTAAAAAATTGTATAGGGCCTGCTCAGTGCAAAGAAATATGTAGTCTTTTTGATAAAATGTTTCTGTAAATATTTTTCATTGTTTCTATTCTCAAAATGAAAGCATTTGTGAGTTAAATATTCCTGATGAAATCAACCTTCAGAATAGAATGCCTGTAGTATATGTTTGTAGGTTGGTAACTCTGGTTGCTTAAAATGTAACAAATGACAAAAAATTGTTTTATGCAGCTGATGGAAACATACACATGTTCTCACTGGATAATCTTAAGCATTTGGACTGCAGATAGTATTTCAGCATTTGAGTTGCAAAATATTTAAACACCTGGCAGACACCACAAGGTGTCTGGTTAATGTTCATCTGCACTGTTATGGTAGTACAGATAAAATGTGTGCTGTACAAATTAGTGCCCTTATAAAGATAGCATAGGGTCTGAGACATTAAAGCCCCTCCCTTGAGGATTTGGATTCAGGTAGATATGTCAGGTTGAATGTATGCTTTTGTACTTTCTCTGAACCCTTAGAAAAGAGCTTTTGTGGATTTATACTGTTGTTTGGGGCAAGGCTGGTGGACATGTGCCAGAATAGTGATGCAGCGGATTTCAGTTAGTGCTCTTTCGGATGCACAGAAAGGATGTTTACATTTTAAGACCCTTTTGTAGGCTTTTCTAACATCTTAAACACCAGAACCTAAATGTGTTTTATGAGGAATGGCTTCTGCCTACAACTTTTGTAAGTGATTCCAGAAATATAGAGTAATAGAGCAAAGAGCAAGCTGCTTTGTTCTTAGAAAATAATGTGACCTCAGAAGTTTTGTTCTGCTCTCAGTCTTTCAATCTAACTCTTATTTAAGGAAGATAAAACAGTGGGAACTTGTGTTGCAGGGGATATTAACAAGTTCCCTCCCTTCATGTCCTTCTTTCTAACTTTTCAGATACCAGTGCTGTCTTGCTTTGCTTGTCTGTCACCATGTAAACTGAATCTTTGTCTAGAAAGAAACATGTTATTTTCAGAGTACTGATGCTTTTAGGATGGTGGATTTAGCAGAGGTGGGTAAAGCACTGACTGGCTCCATTTCTTTTGTCACTGCTGTGGCATGGATGCTTGAATAAGGTACATAGCTGGTTTTGTGCTAATTCCATTAATGCAGCAGCTCAAGAACTCTAACTGTCACGAATTTTAACTTAGTGTGTCAGCCTGAAAACTGCAGTAGATCTTAAGAGGATGCTTGTCATGTCCCATTGTCCCTGCTATGCAGGTGTCAAGGACAGCTGGAGTAGCAATGGTTTCAGTAGTAAATTTACATGAGCTAATTGCATATGAATCAGTGCCTTTTGTTTTTTTTTCACTGGAGTGCTTGTTTTTGCCACTGCCTTCTGGAGGTGCTGAAGAAAATTTGAATTCTTTGGCCTTCTGAGGGTGTATGGGTATATTTGGGAGGAAAGCACTGCACGGCGTAATGTCTCAAGTTTTTTTTCAGGGTATTAATAAAATATGCATGCATCTCTTCAACATTATGCACTCAACTTTAAAACCTATTTTATTAACTCTAGAAAATTCCCTGAATGGTGCCGAAGCATAATGTCCCCTATTTTACAAATCTCAGACTGTTTGTTTGAGACAGACTTTTCCCAGCATTGTCAAAATTGGTAGTACTGTAAGAAAGGAAGCTTAAAACTCCTATGCTGTCTTTTGTTTGTGTGCACAAGTCTGGGGTGGGAGGAAGTGTGAGACTGTTCATTAACTGTGTATGAACCTTCCTCAAGATTTTAATAATCCCCTTTGCTAGACTAGAGAGTTTGTGTCAAGATCATCAAGGTGCAGGAGAGACCATTCCTTGCATTGACTCGGGTCTCATGAAGAGGAAGACTTTCATCAGTCATGGTCATATGGTCTGTGTAAACCTTCCTCGACTACCAAACTCTTAGGTGAAGTTTGTTACTAGTGTGTCACGATATAGCTAGGATTGCTGAATTTTCTTTTCAAGCTATTGGAGCTATTTAACAAAATCAAAAGTTAGTTGTAATGTTCATTTTGTTTGGTTGAGTTGTCTTAACTGTTGCTTTCGTGCATTATAGTTAATGCTGTGGAACTCAAGTCTGGGTCTGCTGGTGTCTGAGATAATTATAAGGTTTACTTCTGCAGAAACTTTCCAGTGAGTGAGGAACTTCAAGTGGTGGTGGTGGGGATGTAAATTTTCAGAATAATCACTTGGAAATGATGGGATGATAAACTGGAGTTTACTAGTTGTTTGTTTGGGGTTTTTTTTTTGGGGGGGGAATATGGGAGGTTTTTTAAGGGTTGTTGTTCTTTAATTTTTATTTTGCGTTTGTGGGGGTGTGTTTTTTGGTCTGGAGTACATTTGTCTAGCAGGCAAAGAGGTATCTGTAACTGAAAACAAAACCAGCTTAACTGAAAACAAAACCAGCTTAGTACCTCTGTAGAATAATATTTGGGGACAGTATACCTTTCTGACAGATCTGAAGTAGGTGAATGATATGCCCTGTCTAAACAAAACTGTACGATCCCAATTTCTGCCAAGCAAAGATGTTCATCTTGCTGTACACATCCAGTCTGTTGGTTTGGTGGGCCATTAGGTTAATACTTTCCCCCTGTGCAAACACAGGTGGGTCTTCATTCCTGTTTCCTCCTCCTAGTAGCCATCACTAACTGCTTCTTGGAGGTTGTTAGTTGGACGAGTTCTTTTTGTGGAACCGTGGGAGAGAACTCCTGCAGTTCCATATGAAGGGAATGCTGGCAGCTGGCATTAACAATCAGGTTACCAGTGATACCGAACGCTCAAGTCATGTAATCTCCCAAGACTCTAGGTATGTATGCATTTAGATATCTTTATTGGTTTCTAATGCTTTGGTATTACTTCTACGGGTGTGAAAGTTAGAAAAATGAACAAGGAACTTCATGTGCATTTGAGTTACTTGAAGTATGGCATTAGGAAGCTTGGACTGTTGACATTAGCCCTCCAGGATTCCCTAGGATTACTCTGGAAGCATGAAAGAGTTCTATTGTAACAGCATGTGTGGTATTTGATACCTTCCAAAGTATTGAGTCAGTGGGCAAGAGAGTATAACTAGCAAGCACTAAAGTACTCCTTTCTAATGAGTCAGTGTTGTGCTTTGATACATAAGCTCTTGCATTCTTAATACTGACTTGATAGAAGATTGCAAATGTCTTTTGAATTGCTGCAGATTACAAAAAAAACCATTTTAATACCTTTTTATGGTGGTATGTCTTGGCATTTGTTATGCCTCTCTTTCTTGGGATCAAAGTTTTCCTTTGGTAACCTGTGGTAGGTAAAGACAACCTATTTTCTCCCCTGTGAGATTACTGTTTCAAGCTGTCTGGGGAAGATCTTTCTGACTTCAAGTCCAGTTACCTGCCGAGTTGACTTCTGCTTTGTGCTATCACAACAGCAGCTTGTATAGTCACTGGCTGGGTTCCTGTAGCTCAAATCAAGTTTCATGCTGCTACTGGAGAAGAACAAAATGCAGCCACACTAATAATTATTAGGTCGGGGAGAGAGCTGCAATTTGTGCTTTGAGTGACGAGAGAAAATGAAAGTGTAGGATTCTTGTGATTAGTTATCTACTGTAGATATTGCATCTGCTTTGACATACTTTGTGGATTTTGAGTAAAAAGACCAGAAATCCTTTTGGCACTGACAGCTTTCTGGTATTCATTCTGGATCAGAGCCGCAGAGCTCAGCTGCTGTCAGGAGGGTACTGTGTCTCAGTGGCTTCTCTCCTTCCTATTGGGCTTATTTATGGCATGATCAGTTCATGGAGCACTAATTTGTTCTGAAGTAACTTAATCACGTAGGTATCTTGAGAGTCCCAAGCTGTGCAGAGGCAGCCTTTTCTTGGCTCATCAGACCGAGTCTGCTTGAATAATAGCTTCCTTGGTGTAGAGTGTCCTTTTCTTCTATTAAATGAGCATCATCTTAACTTGTGAAGTCCCTATCCTCTTGCCCTTGCAAATAGTAGGGAATGGTTAGACAGAAGAAAATTGTTAGACCAATTTCATTAGTAGAGCTTAATAAATGACAACTGTTACTTTGAAGCTCTCCTTCCTGAGGTTTTGGGACCTATTGAGCAGAATGCATGTCAGAGGTTTTGGAAAATCACTTTACAGTGTTTTCTAACAAAAACCAGATGTTTAGTGAAGGACGGGGAATTAAAAATTGCTGAGGACTACATAATTTTTTTTATGACTTGACTTTGGTTTTTGTTTTCATGCTCTCCCCTCAGAAGGAGGACAAAAGATCAAAAAATGCTTTCCTTGTAAACTCTGTTTACACTACATCTGCTATAAATCAATATTTAGAGCAGATTCTGCTTGAATTGGGGTGTCCTTTGAAAGCAGAGGAAGGTACAGTGACCACCAGAGCTAGTGTTAAGAAACAGAACATTGCATTTCCCCATACACTTCCACTTTGCTTCCCGCGGGGAGCCAGGCTGTGTAACCCACCACTGCGCAATAGCTATCGGTATGCAACTTCCTTTACCGTGTCAGAAATACCCTGGGGGAGTTTAGACTTGTGGAAATGGAGAGTTAGATAAACTAGAGACTGCATCTCAGCTGAGTTTCAAATGCTGTAGTGTCAGGTCAGATGCTGCAAACCTTTGCTGCCCATCAGGGAATGTCCCCAGTTATGCCACTGGAAATGCTGCAAGTAGGATTTGTACTGGAGGCAGCAGAGCCACGCGTTTCACGGAAAGATTTCACTACTTTAGCTTCATGTAGCATGACTTGTTTAACTTGTTTCAATTTGCCTCCTTTCTGCATGCTTTCCCACCGTTCCTCAGGATTTAGAGTGGAAATGTTAGACCACCTGCTGCAGTGGTGAAGCTCTGTCCTGTTCCACATTTATTCTACTCGGTCCCTTAATTGGCTGGAATGGATCTGGTCTTAGATGTGCATGTCTCCTGAGCACTGGGCTGGGCTGAGCTTCCTAAAAGTTATGAAAAAACCCCTGAAACTAGTCTCTCATCAAATGAACCTGCATGGACTGAGCGTAATGTTTCTGCCTGTGTGGTGGTACTGCTTTCTGAACTTGCTGTCAGGGATAACTCATCATTGCAAGTTGGCATTGCTGAGGGAGAATATTAAAAAGGGATGGCAATCTGCTGTTGTGTTCCAGGTGTTTGGGTGGGCTGTGCTGCAACACAGTTATGAACAGCCTGATGACTACAGGGGCTTGTATACAACTGTTAGAAGAGTCCGGGGCTGTTAGCATCTAGAATACAGGAATTCCTAGCTACTGTTTTGGAAACACGCTTCATCACCTCTGTCATGGGGGGGGACTTTGCACAAGTCTGAAGTGTGACTTTCACGTTAGCTTTGAACTGCAAAGCCCATGTAGAGGGAAATGATTCGATTCTAGGCTGTATGGAATGTAGTTTTATAGCCCATATGACACAGAGCCTCTCCTTGATGGAGTCTTGTACCACAGAACTGAAGACAGATGTTCTGGCACTGTGAAGAGGCATAAGGCAGTGTGCATCTTATTCTTGTGTTACCCTCTTTCAATGAAATCGAAGGTTCTTGGAGTATTTGTTGCTAATGATATGTATGTAGGTTGATTCATGCTCAAAAGAAAGTGTGGTGACAAGAGGAACATGCAACTAATGATGTATGTGCTTTTCCTGTTATCTCAAACTGTAATGTCCAAACAAAATTGTCTTAAATGGATGGAATGTTGTGTTTTGGAAAAAATCGGGTAGTATATACTCGGTCACAGCAATATGGAAGAGCTTTCCTGGAACAGAGGAGTTGGAACTGCATCAAAGAGTAGATGAGACTCCTATGCTCTAAGGCTTTGTCAAGAGGAGCAATTATTTTGAAAACACAGAAAGCAATTCAAGCTTCATGGGCCAACAGTAACTTTACAAATTAGAAAATACTTATTTTTGAGACTGCTTTGAGATTTTGTTGATGGAAAGAACAAAATCTAAATATTTCTCTTTTGGGGAGTTTTTTGTGACTACATCTGTAAAATGAGTAATTTTATCTGTTCGCCAAGTGAAGTACTAGAGGGGTGACTGACTTGTGAGAATGAGATTCCTCTTTCCACTGTTTGTAGGTCTCTTGTCTGAGATGTGTTTATGCTTTCTTTGAGATGCAGGACTACATTGTTTTGGGATACTGTTGTTTTGCTCCTACTCAACACTAAAGACTTCACAAAGATTTTAGGAGAAAACAGGGAGTACTTTATCAGGATAATCTCTTTTGAAGGGATGTTTCCCCAGCAAAGTGCTTATGGTGATGCTTTATTCTTTGAATGCTCCAAGCTCTTCAGCACTGCATGCAGAAATTCTGTTATCTGTGTTTGGCAGTCATAAGAGCAATTTGGAGTTCTTTAGCACTATGGGTTTCCTTCTACAAGATCTTTTTTTTTTGTCTTTTTTTGATCATCTCATGAGCTGTCCTTCCATGAAAACAAGCTCGTCTAGCCATTGGGTCTACATCAGAGCTTATACTTCCATGACCTGCATGCAAGACTGTGCATGTTGTGTGCAGACTTGCCTTTAAACTCTGCATGTGTCTCTTGTCCATAGTGATTCTGCCAGTACTTCAGGAAGTTCTGGACTCTGCAGATGCCTGGTGTGAGATAATACGCATGGTAATATATACTTTGGCCTTCTAATTTCAGTAACAGCAGATGCCTATCGCTTTGTCTTGAGGAAGCTCATTAAAGGCCCAGCACCACCAACTTGCTTGGTTGTATAGTACTCTGTTTTCCTCCAGCTCCCTGTCATCGTCAGCTCAGAGAGATCTCTCCTACACAGAGTTCACTGCAGTCAGGGAATGATGGATGCATTCTCCTCTGCTTTTTGATATCGGAAATCAAGGAGGGGTATCAGTCCTTGTCAAGCTGAAAAACTGGGTTTGGTGCACTGAAGTCAGATTCGCATAGTCCCCCTGGAATACTTGCCCCAGTGACTACTGGCCTGGCATTTGAGTGGTTGCTCATGAGAACAAGACTAGTAGTGTCTTCACAGTGATCTGTCTTGAACTGGGATCATCCCAAAGTGTTGCATGCTCAGCTTTCGGTGTTGACAACTACTACTGCTGTGGTTCCAGAGATTTCCGTGGGCACCGTTCCTGTTTTCTAGGTTTAAGATACTGAGACATACTTTTCTTCCTCTTTTGCCCTAACTCAGGGTAAGGAAAAGGGAAGCAACAAGAGGTTTGACTTTTATTTAGTTAGTTTTTTTCTTTCATGGCTCCCACGTGACCAAAGAAACCTTGGTTCCAGGGCATGTTGTGTAGTTACCTGTAGCTGCACCGTGCTCTTTCTCCTCCCAGGCTTCTCGGCGGATTGGAGGCTTGGATGATAAAGCACTAGCAGTTTGCAGCTTGGATAGCTCTTGTGTCTAAAACAGTACCGTTCAGCTTCAGTGAGGGATCTTCTCAAGCAGGGGAATCTGAAAAGACCCTGGAACTTCCCTGGTGATATAAATCACACCTGATGCTTGCTCTGCAGCAAGGCAAACTTCTGGGTTTTATTGCTAGTTAATCTCAAATCTCAGTTAAACTTAACTGAAGAGATACTTTCTTTTGTAGGGTCAGACTTCTGGGAGTCGGGACTTTGTGGGACCAGAGCACAGACACTGACATCCCTGATGACCAGGGCATTTCTGAACCTGTAGCAGCTTCCTTGTTCTCCAGCTCTTCAGGGAATTCTTTGTAGAAGTTGTTCTTTGGGTAGGGGTTACAGCCTCTGAGGATTAGAGCTTGTGTTCCCTTCCCCAGGCAGTGCTCTTCCTAAGTAGCTGCTGTTGCTGAAGCTTAATTTCAGCTGAATGAGATTATTCCACCTTTTGCCTCCCTGTCTTTATAAAGTGTGTGCATTCTTGAACGAGTTGTGCTGTCTTCTCATTCATATAAATTCATAGGACCAGCAACTTCCCATCTCTACCACAAATGGCCAAAGGTTTGATGATCTTCTCCTAGCTGTGTTAAGACCTGTTGTGGTCTCTCTTGTGTTGAGATGACTGAACTGTTCCTAAAGAGTGGCTTAGCTCCTGAGGCTGGCCTTAGTTACATGTCATCGGCATAACGCAACACTACTGCTGACATGTCTAGATGCTGCATTTGGAAAAAGCTGTCCCTTTGGTCCTTGGCTTACGTGTGGGCTCTGTGAGAGTTTTTTGCACAACTGAGTCTTCGGGTAGTTCTGCTTGGAGTCCCTCACTGTATGGGTGGACGTAAGCTGATCACACAGATAACCAACCAACCTCTTTCTTTGAAGCTCTTTCCTTCACAGTATTTTGACTATGCATCTGTTTAACATGCAAGCTTCTCCTGAGTCCAGAATTCCAGAAGAGGTAATTAAGGAGATCAT
>VZTL01057506.1:58046-71390 GCA_013400535.1 Scopus umbretta | reverse complement strand
TGGTTGAGAGAAGGTGAGGGAGAGGTGTGGTGTGGTTTTTGTCCTTGAGGTTTTCAGTGCTTTGTGGGTGGTGTTAAAGCAAAACTTTTTATCTGCATTGAATGAATGCAAAAAAGTCTATGAAAGGTCAAAAAATCTTCAACAATTATGGGCTGATTTCTCTGGTTTGCACACTTGGTGGCACTTGATATATCCAAACCTTAGTAGCTCTGAATTTTCTTCAGAGCGGGCTTGGAGGAAATACTGAATAGGGCAGTGACTGCAAACCCCACAAAAACTTAAGGAGGACTGAAAAGAGCTGGGGGGGGAGGGGGGCTTTGTGAATTACTTTTGACTGCTAGCCTTCATGTAATGACACTTACTGTTATAAACTTCAGACAATAGACTACTATGTGAGACACGCAGAAATCTTTCCTCCTCCCTGTTTTCTTATGCTAGTGTTTGGTTTTCCACACCATTTTCTCCCTGCTTCAGCCCACCAAAGAATCTTCCACTGCTGAAGGTCAGCAATAAGGCAGTGCCTTGGTGGTCCAGGTGGGAGGCAGGCAGGAACAAAGCTGACCTCACTTCAGCATGGGCAGCTGCTCTTACTTTGTTCCAAATGAAAAGCTGGCCTTGGAAAGCTGGATTGTGAAACTTCTAATAGCTCAGAGTGTTCTTCCTAACTCATCCCTCCCCCTCAAAGCTTTCTCAAATCTTCATGTTTGGTGTTTTGTCACAAAAATTGACTCTCTTGCTGCTTGAGTATAATAAATAAACTGTAAGTCAAAACAAAATGTTTGCCATTTTGTGCAAGAGACAGCCCATGCTAAAATATCTTAAAATACCACTCTCTTATTATCTTGACTGTTACTGGGAAGGTCTAACTCTAGTTTCCCTGGTTAAAAATATCTTTATTGTCTAACGTTGTATCTTAGTATCTTTGTACTATAGTAGCAGATACTGCTGGAGTTGAAAGTATTGCCGTGTCATTATGTGATGTGTATAAAGCACAGGACTCTTCTTGAGGAACACTTTTTTTTTTCCTGGAAATAATAGAAAAGGATTTCATAAAGGAAAAGTTGCATATCTGTTAAGTTGCTTTGGAAATGTGAATTTGCCCGAGGTCTCAAATAGATTGTGAAGAGATCAGGCTATTGAGTTAAGGTAGTCCCATTCACCATTCTAATCAAAAACTTTTCTGGAAATGTTTTTGTCAAATACCTAGATAATGTACATATTTAGATGATGCAATGCATGTTTTACAGATATTTTTCTAAACTGGCTTTATGGCTTTTGCCATGGAAATATTTTAGGGATTGAGGGGGAAAAAAGAAAGCATTCCAATCGTTACTTAAAGAATACTGGCATTTTGTAGCTTTAGATCAGTAGATATAAAACTTATTACAGTAAAATCTGGGTACAGAATTCATTCAGTAAGTCTAAACAGGAGTATATGTCATATACCTTGTACTTTTTTCCAATACTGGATGTTGGACAACAACTACATTTTACAATCCATTATTAAAACCCTTTGCAGAATGCTTTTCTTCCTATTTGCTGTGGGGTTTGGTGTCCAGACCTTCAAGTTCAGCAGGCCTTTTCCTGGGGAATGGGCATGAGGAACATCCTCAAATCCTGACAGATCAGCCTAACCTCGCCTGCAAACCTCTGTAACATCCATGTTTACTTCTAATCCGTAGAGCTCTAGGATTAATCTCCCTCTATACCAGTACCTGCATACTCCCTGCTGTCCTGTTGCCTATTGCTTTAGTTCCAGCTTTCCTCATTTTGTAAGCTCGTGATGTGGAACACTGTCTAATGCCTTGGAAAGTTGACATTTGTGCGATGGTGGTGGTGAAGCAGTGACATTGCATCGCTTGATTCCATCGCCTTAAGGAGGGATTTCCCTTCCTGCAATCTCTTTCTCTCTGCAGATGAAGATGTACTTGCTAAGATGAAAAAGTAGGGCCCTGGTTTTTCTCTGTGACTGCATGCTTATACGCTCAGGAACTCTGTGTAGAAAATACTCTGATTAAACTTAGCCATAATGATAAATAAAAATACACATATGCATACCAAATACAGATGACAAGAGGGAGCACCATCAAATAGCGTGGCAGTATGAATGCACTGAGGCTTTCTTGGACGGAAGTAGTAATTTGTTTTACTTGGTGGCAATGAAGAGTAACCACATTTAGCCTTAAAAGCATTAAACCACTTTGAAACAGGAGTGGAGAGGCACCCTCCTAGGTCAAAGAGTTGGATGGCTTCACACAAATCTCTGAAAAGGGGAAGACTTTGGAATGTAACAAACAGTACCTCGGCCGCAGGTAGGATTGTGGGCTCTGCAAATGCTGAGATGTGATAGTTCTGCATCAACAAGCAAATGTTACAGCTTTCATGAAGCAGTAATCCTTTCTGTTCTAGTGTTTGCCACATCATGCGTAGCTGCTTGTTGATGGCAGAGCATTAATGTGAATTAGATGATCTCCGATACCCAAATAGTCTTGCTCCCAGCTGTAAGTGTAACAGTTCTGCCTAGAATGGCTCTGAATAAGCCACTTCGCACTAGACAAACAAAACACCACAACAGTGCTCAAAGGTAGATACAGTGGGGATAGTCCATCCCTTCGATGGCCTAGCTGTTTCAGCAGCTCTTTCTTGTGGAGGTCATTGCAAGGAGTGTCAGGGCCATTAAAGCTGGGCTTGAGACTGAGACCGACGCCTGTGTTGATGCGCTTGCTGTATGTGTGAAGATGCTGAAGCCTTGTCTGTGAGGTTTAGTCTGTATGTCAGTGGAGGTTAGAAGGTGGCTCAGCTGAGCAGCACGTCCTGTTTTAGAGCAAACTGATTTGGTCAAGGCTCTGTTGGCTCAGTAGCAGCTTAGAGATCTGATGTGTACAGTAGGTCATACTGATTTAGTTAGGTATCTTAATTGCTGATTTAACCCCAGCTGAAGATGACTCCAGAAGGAATGCTAGTAAGTTTGGGTACAGGGGATGTTTGACTTTTTGGGAGCCTCATGTAACCTGTTGTCCTTCAGTAATTCTTCTGCCAAATGCTTCAGGAGTGTCTGCAGAGTCAATTTTTTCTGTACTCCTGCCAAGGTTCAGATACTCTTTGTTTTGAAGTCAAGGAAGTCATCTTCAAGGAAATGTCATACCCGGAATTGTTTGTTAATTGTGCGTAGCTCTGCTGATATTTAGGGCTGGCTTTATTAGCCCTGACTGCTCTGTTCTAAAGGCAGTCCTTTCTTGGTTTTCACTTGCCAACTTGTGAATTGAGTTGTTGGTACTAGTAAAAGTTCTTAAAACACAGATACCTCGATTCTGTCTAATCTGTTTAGTGTTCCAGGATTGTCTCAGTCCTGTGTTTCTCAGGCTTGATTAACAGGAAGGAGAGAGCACTTAGAACACTTGTTACCGGTACATAATGTCTCTTCTGTATCATTTGTGTCACTTGTCCTATTGTATACTAACATGTATTTGAAGGACAGTGGAGAGAAAACTTAGGTTTCCTTTAAAACTGAAAACCTCCTCGTTTGAATATTAAGGACTCACAGTCTCATTTCAATGATTGGCCAAAGTCTTTGTGTTAATTTGACATGATGGCTTGCTGCGTTTGGTTTGGGGTTTTTTTGTTTATGCATTGGTCTAGATACTGCACTCCTCTCATGACTAAAATAGATGACTGGTGTTAAAAGAAACTTACAACTGGGGTGGGTGTGATTTACAGTTGCGACGCTCTTTCCTGATGCATGCCAGATACAATTAAATCTGTTTACTTAGTGCCTGCTAACTGTAGCCAGTATGATGTTTGAATGCTCTTTCATGCGAACTAGCAGAAGACTTGGAGTAGAGTAAGATTCACCTTCGATGGAATTCGCTAATATAACTTTGTCAACAGCAAACGATTGCATGCAGAGCGGAAAGGCCAAAAGTGTACTACTAAATGTCTTGGCATTGTCAGTGCCGTATTAATCTAGTTTATGATTGTGCTGTGCTGTAGCAGTACTATATTAATGGTTTGTTATGCTGAGTGTATATTTTGCTTCACACTGGGGGGGTGGGGGAAACACCTTGCCTTTAAAATAGAGATTGTGGTTATATCAAAGGCAGAAACTAAGATTGATACCTTTCTGGGGCAGGTTGTCTTCTCATCAAGTATGCAGGCTGGTTGGTCGTATGTGTAAACGGAGTGAAGACTTGCTCTCTGTGATGTTTTGAGTGAATTGCTGCAGAGTTGTTAGGTTGGGAGTTATTTCCTAACTTTTCCAAGATTTTAAAGCATTCAAAATTGGGTCTTAGTGGGTTGGGTTGCATTAAACTCTTAAATAATTGACATATAGGATTGGGCTGTGGCATAGTTTTGGAAGACAGCAGTCCAATAACTTCTCATGACATATAACGTGGAAATAAGCTGATAAAGAAACTTGTGGTTTGTCTTTTTTCCTTTATGCACGATCACCTGCACATCCTATGAAAACAGATATATTAGCCTAAAGAAGTGGGCCTCTGGTTTAATGAATAGGTTTGAAACTAGGACGAGAGGTAATGGCCTCAAGTTGTGCCAGGGGAAGTTTAGATTGGATATTAGGAAAAATTTCTTTACTGAAAGGGTTGTCAGGCATTGGAACAGGCTGCCCAGGGGGGAGTCTCCATCCTTGGAGGTGTTCAAAAAAACGTGTGGATGTGGCACTTCAGGACATGGTTTAGTAGGCATGGAGGTGTTGGGTTGATGTTTGGACTGGATGATCTCAGAGGTCTTGTCCAACCTTAACGATTCTATGATTCTGTGAAAGGATGGATTAAAGCCCTTCTGCAGTTATTCTCCTTCCCAACACGCCTCCCCTCTCCCATCCCCTGCCACTTACCCATCTTGTGCTGCTCCTCTACTCAGTGCTGTGTTGTTGTTGGGAAGTAAGGCATGCCAGGAGTCTTGAGGTTGTGGGGCTCCCCCCCCACCCCAGTTGGCCTGTGATAGGTATCAGTGAGATGCCTTTGCTGAGCTTTTTAGAAAAACATTGCTGAGCATTTTCTTTTTGGAAAGAAAAATGTTAAAACTGTACTCATGGGTTTTTTAAAGAGAATTTTCCTTCTCATTTTGCATTTAATATATGAAACATATGCACTGTGCTTAGCACTCACTACTGTTGTAGAGCCTTGTTCCTACTGGAATACATAAAGTAAAAATAGTCCAGTATGCTCAGGAATTGTGAGACTTGATGTGTCCCAGTTTTTGTACCACTAATGCTTGCACCATGTCGATCTATCACTCCATGTTGGTAGCATTTGATCATTTTTTTTCCTCTTGAGCTGGCAAAATGAGAAACTTGTTTTTGCCATAGCAAGTTTCTTTCCTTGTCTCTGAACACAAATTATGGCAGTGTAGCAACAGAAAGGGAGGGCATGTGTTGACAGCATGGTCACATACAACATCAGATCTGAAAAGGTATTTTAATAATCTAAAATGTAGAACTACAAATTGTTCTCTTAGTCATTTGTGTTCGGTGCCTGCGTTCATGAAAGTAGTTCGGAACACTGCTGGTTCTGGCTTAAATCCTAAAATCTTCATTGAATCTTAGTTTTGAATCTTCACGAATGAATCGGTCTTACCTTTGTAAAGCAGGAAACTGTAGGATTTTATTGTGTTGCTGTTCATGTTTCTGTGAGGGGTGAAGGGGAATCTTGGAGTAATAAACATGCTTCGATAATTGGAATATTGGTTACACTAGACTTTCTCTTCGTTTTACTATTTCATACTGAAAATTGGTACTTTATATGCTTTGCTAAGTGAGATGCACAGAGGCGAGCATTAAAAATTACATGTTACAGTTGACTTCAAACTCTTCTGCTGTTTTTATATTTTCCTTGGTGCTGAGGCCTTTTGCTATTGAAGGGAAAAACGTAGGATACATGCTGTTCTTTCATAGCTATCGTTTCCTCAAAACTATTATTTTTGCTTGGAAGCTAGACTGAACAGAAAGTGTCAGTCATGTATCTGCACGTCTGGCAGCAGAACACTGATTTGTGATCTCCTAGTGTCACAAATAAAATGAGTCTTTCCAGATCTGGACAGAATTTCGGCTCGTTTTTCCTGTAGCGTTTGCACTGGAGAAGCTTCATAGTAACAACTCAGCTTTTTTCCTCCAGGAGGAATGACTGTCTTTTGTTCTTACAACTTAAGTGCATTGTTCTTTTATGAATGCCTCTTCTATAAATGCTGTGTGTGGTTTCTTGTTTTTTAACTCTTAAAGAAAAAAAAATTTGCATTAATTTGTGAAATTGCACTTGAACTTCCTAACAGAAGTTAGGTTGATGTGCAGTGATACAAAGCTGCAATTATCTCTATCTTTTTACTCCCATGGGTCTTCATTAAAGTGGTTCCTTTTTTGCTGCTTCTGTTTCCCAGCATGGTGAAGTTCAGCATACAGCAGACGTAACAAATATATATATATTTTTGTGTGTGTGTGGTATCTCATAGCTGCAGATGGAACATTTAACCACCCTTTTTTGCTGTTTTTGCAGCAGAATCTGCTTGAGTTCTGACAGACCTTCCAGTATCTAAACCTACTTGTTGGATAGTTGTGTAGCAGAAGTATCAGCTAAAGACAGGGACAATTGCATCTCTGAAATGGCTTTAAACCATTGTGTTTCTAATGTTGCTCAATAGAATTTGAAAGGCACTGAACGCTTTAACTCTTAAAACCTTACCTTATAATGACAATTTCAGGAAAGGCTGCTTGAATGCACACTATCCCATCATGAAGTTTTAGATTTGATAATCAACCCTGAGGGCAAGTATTTAATACTTCGGACCTTCCAAGCTGCTAGTTATGCGTTGTGGTACCATTGTCCTCTTCAGGTAGTCCTTTGTCTTTGCATAACACTTAAACCTTCTTTCATTTGACAATTTTAGCTATCAAATCAAAGTTTGAGCCTCAGCGAAGACAATAATAAAGATGCATTGGGTTATGGACACAAAAACTATCTGATGCTTACTGTACTTTCCACTGTGTAAGAATGTGTCAGTTGGACACCTGATATTTCAAGACCCTTTTAAATGATTAAACTCCATATAATTCATATTTGAATTTTTTATTTACAATTAAATGCTCTTTTTTGCTTATGTATTTTAGTGGGGCATAGTGTATATGGTGGTATCTTTGCCAGAATTTAAGTGTTGAGTGCAAGTCAGGGGAAGTGAATAGTTTATACATGCATTTGTAGGTCCCTGTTAAGGAAATATCTATAGTCTTTTGAAAAGAATGTGCTTAAGTCACTATCTGCAATTCACAGTACTCTGTGCCTGGAAAATGAATGTTCACTATTGTCCAATATTTTATTTTTAGAAATAGGGGTGGTCTATCCAAAATATTTTTCTTAAAAGGTGTGTCAATACATAGATTTGGCACCATCCAAATCCTGGCTTTCTCAGACTGTCTCAGCGAAGAGGACAGGGAGAAAATGTACTATGACCAGTGAGAATTAAATGTTTTAGCGTTGTGCATCATTTTCTTCCGTTTCAATGGAAGACAGGACTATATGACGTATGACCCTAATTTTTTGTGTAAGTGGGATTGTCAGCTGAGTTGAGGACAATTTAGAGCACCCAGAAATGTCTGTGGTAAGTGTGTTAAGCAGTGTATGTGAGAAATGCATTCAGCAGGTTCTAGTGCAAAGAAATTCCTTGCTTCCCTATATAATAATGCAAGGAATCTCTGTAAGTCATCACTTGAGAAGAAACTTTTCTTTGGCATTTCTGTAACTTGCTCATGATTTGCATAAATGAAATCATACAATCATTTGGTTGGGAAAGATCTTTAAGACGATCGAGTCTAACCATACCTGTCCACTACTAAATCAAGTCTCTAAGCATCTCGTCTACCTGTCTCTTAAATACCTCCAGGGATGGTGACTCAGCTGCTTCCCTGGACAGCCTGTTCCAGTGCCTGATAACCCTTTCTACGAAGAAATTTTTCCTCATATCTAATCTAAACCTCCCCTGGTGCAACTTGAGGCTGTTTCCTCTTGTCCTATCGCTAGTTACTTGGGAGAAGAGACCAACACCCTCCTTGCTACACCCTCCTGTCAGGGTGTTGCAGAGAGCGATCAGGTCTCCCCTTGGCCTCCTGTGCTCCAGACTAAACAACCCCAGCTCCCTCAGCCGCTCCTCATGAGACTTGCTCTCCAGGCCCTTCCCCAGCTTCGCTGCCCTTCTCTGGACACGCTCCAGCACCCCAATGTCTGTCTTGTCTTGAGGGGCCCAAAACTGAACACAGTATTAAAGGACACTGTCAAGACAGCGTGTGGAGAAGTGGAAAGGGGGAATGTAGTATCCCAAACTACTTACCCTCCTGTTCGTTGAGGAAGCGGGCAGGAGCATAGCGTCAATTCCCGTGCTCTAGTTCCTCATCCATTTCAGTTCGTTTGGGCCCCTTACAGTATCTTCCCTGTAGTTAAAGTAATGAGGCACTCTTTAAGTTTGTTAGGAAAATGAGAAAGCCTGGCTGTGTTTCCTTCCCAAAGGTAGGTGAGCATGATGAAGCTTGCACAACACCTCTTCAGTGGCTTTTCATCCTTGTTCACACATTTGTTGCCTGTATTTGCAGAGAAAAGCAGAACAGTGTGTGTCTATTCACTGGAGGGTTATAAAATGAGTCCTGGTCTATTGAGTAAGTACTAGAAAAAACACTTTGAAACGGGTGTGTTTCCAAGAATCCTAAGTGGCCAAAGAGAGAGAGTGAGAGCGCACACTGGCTTGGTAATTGATTGCTGGTATTAGAGCAGTGGGGGAATTCCTGAAGAGTGTTAATGATCTGCTCAGAGTGTGAAAAAGTAAAGTGGATGATTAGGGACCAGAGCTGAATTTCTTAAAACTCCCTGTACAGGATGGGAATACAGTGCTAGTGAACAAAATTATGTGGATAACGTGCTTTTGTCAATAATCTACTGATTTCTACAGGACCTTGGCATGCAAGCTTGTCTGATTAACACTCTGGATACCCTTTTGCACCTAATCCTAAGCATGTTGTTGTGGTTCAGCTGCCTGGTGATAACAGTCTAACTGTGCTGTTACTATGGTGAATGTGAGGAAGCTCACTTGGTTTTTAACTGAAAGGGATAAAATAACTGCCAGTGTCCCACAGGATAGTGTGATGCTGTGAAGTGAGAATTGTCTACAAGGATGGTGAAACAGTTGATTGATGGTAACTTGTATTTTCCTTATTCTTTAAGATATTTTTTTTTTTCAGTTAATGATATTCTGGTATGAAAAATCAAGAAGAGAGAAATGCGGAGGAGCACTGTGTGGTATTATTTTAACCATTATTGTCTGGCTATTAATTCATTTAAATCCCAAGAAATTATTTGGGAAACTTAAATTCCTGATGTGCTTGCTAATGGGATTCCATAGAGGTAAGCAATTTGCTGCAGTCAGTGCATCATATGAAAGAAAATTTTAAAAAGCACACCCCCCTCCCAAAAAAAAAAAAAAACAAACCCAAAAACCCAAAACAAACAAAACCCAACCAAACACCAACACAAACTTCATTTGACGAAATTCATAGCAGTTCAACTGTCAGAAGGGTAAATAAAATAAAGGTGGCTGCATAGAGTTGTCTAGATGGCTTGGTGATACGGGTTTTTAAAAAAGGCATGTTATTTGTAATCCAACTATAACCAAAATACTAACAAAGCTAACTATTTGGAGTGTTTCAGTAAGGCCAGTAGCTATTGCAACAGGGACTGTGTCTTGGAAAGCAGAGTTTTCTACAGTCAGTAAAAAGAAGTAATAGAATTCTTGGCCTAGGTGAAAAGGGAAGTAGTAGGAGTAAGGGAGTAGTAGCATTGTATAGTTGATGTTGATGAGGCTGCTTAATGAAATACTGTGTGCAGTTCTGCTGTCAACTTTTCAGAAGGATTTTGAGAAGCTGGAGAAGATGCAAACAGGAGTTGCAAAACTGATTTGAAAGAGGGAATAGAGAGACTCTGACTTGTACAGCATCAAATGAAAACTGACAGCTTAAACTAGCTATTCTGCAAGTTACTCACCACAGCTACTCAAGAAACTGCCATTTCCATGGCAGAAAGTGGCTCACAAATTTGCTTCTGAACTGCAGCAACTGCCTAGCAATTTTAACTTGCTGCTGCATGAAAGCTGAAGCTCCTTGAGAAGAAAAACAGACTGTTCTTCAAAGACTCCTGAGCTCTGTTAGCGTGCATCCTGCGGCCACGAAAATATGGGATACTAACAGGCATTCTGTTCTAGCAGGAGAATCAATAATGAGACCTATAAGCTGAAGCCAAACCAACTCAAATTGGGAAGCTTTTCAGGAGAATAGTTAACTATTGGAGCAAGCTAGTAAGAAAGATGACTTTGAATATCTTGATGAAATCAAATTAGCATGGAGCAGTTTGAAAGATCTTAGCCAATTAGGGTGTACTTAAAAACTGGTATGGGGACAACTGGAGGAAATTGGAAGATATCTGGTGTGGGGAAAAACTGGTATGGGGAAAACTGGAGCTGATGAAGAAATGCTAATTAAGATTTCTGAACCCTGAATTACTGAATGACTTAAAGTGCTCTTCTGGAGGAATTAATATTAAAGTTCACAAATGTATCTGGTTATTCTGAAGCAGGTGTTAGGTGTTTTCTTTAAAGTTGGGGTGGGGGGTGAGGTAATAAGTTGTATCGCAGTAACTATGGTGGTTTGAGAATGAAGAAAATGTTCTTGTACATTAATAGTAGCCACTGTTTGTGATGCATGAAACTGGATGTGGAGGGTAATGGATGTTGTAAAAACAAATTTGGGCTATTTGAGTGAATGCCAAAATTGAGATGCTTTTTTTTAGGTGTAGAAAATGATAGTGCTTATAGCAAGAGAGTAGTATCTGTGTGTACAATGTGGATAGAAAACCTGGGAAGCATTAGTCTTGGAAGATTAAAGGACGATACCAGCTTTATGGCCTGTATGTGATTTGTAGTTTCAGCTCTGTCTGCAGAGGCATCATATTGCAGGGAAAGAGGTAAAAGCCCGTGCCTTCATGGATGTGAGGAACTTTCTCAGCTGGCAGGGCTTTTTGTTTCTGGTGCTTCATGAGACAAAGCAGATGCCATCCACCTTTAACAGTAGAGATTTAAGAGATTATTTGCTACTCTTATAGAGGCTCAATCACAAAATCTGATACCAGAAAAATCCTCAAACTGAACTTTGTATTTAATCTGTGGAATTGTAAATTTGGAATGATAGTGTATGTCATGTAAAAAAAGAAAAAAAAAAGTGGTTTATAAATGACTGTAAATTATGGTTTATAGCTTCTGCCATTATTTTAAGTCCCTCTGTTATCCATACTTGGTGACTTAACAGAGGGTGAATCTCTTGAGTAAAAATAATTTTGCATCAGTTGCCATGTACAGAAACTACAAAGGTCAAAATGAGTTACTTTGATAAAAGCTGTTCTAAATTACTTATTATATGTAATAGCTATAATAATAATAGAGGTTGACACAGCAGGACAGATTAATGTGGCTGGAAAAAAAAACCTTTTCATTATGAAATGTTTCCTATATATTGCCTCACTTACTAGGCTTTCTGTTAATGAATGAATGCCGCTATCCCAGAGATTTAATAAAGCATAGGAGAGTCAATGCAATAATTAATGTTTTGATAGGACAAGGCATGCTGAGACAGTAAGTTGTTCAAAGTCGTGATGCAGGTGGGAGTGCAGTCAGTTATTGAGACACTCAAACCCTTCCTTACATGTTTATAGATCTGAATAGGGCTTCTGCTGTAGTTTTCTAAAAGTAATTCTTTAAGTAAAGCTAACTATTTGTGTACAAATCTGTACATAAAAAGAATTTTTGTGTTGGCAGTGGACTCTGTGTGGTCTGCATTTCTCCAAGAATACTATGTTGTTCGGCTCTTGTTTGAGGATCACTGAATCGGTAGTAGCTTGTTGGGTGGTGGTTGCGAAAACTGATAAGCTGTTTTTCAGTTAGAATTATGTTAAATGGGAATTTTAATACATTCTTCAGTTATATGACTTTGAAGAGATTATCTTTTCATTTGTATTTCCATTTATTATATCTGCTCTAAAAATGTATAGGTTCTTAATTATTTTTTAATCTGGCATTTGAATCTGAATTGCCATTTTCATCTGTTGTTATTAATTAGGCTTCCTGCTGGTTTTTGTAGTTTTACAGTTCATACCTTGTGAAGGAATCAATTGGTTTCAGTGCAGATTCCCACACTAACTATTCTTCATTTACTTTCTTAGCTCAGCAGAGCGGTGGCTGATCAGTTTTTGCAATTCGATCTTCACAGTCACTGCCTACTCATGATTGTTCTACGGCTGCATTAGATAATCTGATCATTTGTAGGTAGCTGCTCCCTAATTCACTCATACGCAGTTGACTTCACTTGCCATTTGTACATCCAGTGTACTGGAATTTGACTAGCATTTGACCCAAAGCCATGTCATTTAAATATTTTTAATTATATACTCTCTATATAGTATAGTGTATGTGTGTATATATATGTGATATATATTTTCCAAATCATGCAACAACTGTCATTAGATATTTGGTCAAAAGAATGTAAAGGGCAGGTAAGTCTGGAGATGAAGGTGGGTGCAGAAGAAAGGGACAGTGCAAATGATTGAGATGATTCTGGGAACGCTTTTATGCAGCAGCTCTCTGGAAAGTGGTAATGGGGCTTTTTGGCGGAGGGCTTGCAGAAGGGAATCTTTTGTTCTTATCTGCAGCATAAAAATCATGCCAGAGGCATCAAAGCTCAGAAACTTATGAATGTTGGTCTGTGATACACAGCAGTTAGTACGTATTCATTTCATGTGTCAAATAAGCTTAAAAACCCGTGTAACGTGAACTGTCAACGGACTATGCTTCAGACCCAGTTGTGTGGATGAAAGAGGATGTCCTTCAAACTCCTTAGTTTATCAAAAAGGCATTAAATGGTGGGTATCGGCTAGCTCAGCTCACGGATCCAAACAGGTTTGGGAACTTCTACCCGGGCTGTTTCATTGGCAGCAAGTTGTGGTCATGGGCCGCAAAGAGCGAGTAAGCAAGCAGTAATCTCTTCAGCTGTATGCAAAACGTGAGGTATTTGCACCAATGCTCTTTAACTGGCGATCTCCAGCTCCAGTGCTGCCCGCAAGGGAAAACAATGAATGTCTCGCCAGCAGTCAAAAACATGAAACTTGGGGCAGAGTCTTTTGGAAGTTCACGGAGCTGTAACTTCAGCGCAGCATGGTGTCATACAGGGGAGCCTTGCAGGCTTCTCACACTGCATGTGTGTTGTGCTGCAGTGTAAAAGAGGTAGAGAAATGAAAATTTGGGGGGGGG
>VZTL01057506.1:28607-58003 GCA_013400535.1 Scopus umbretta | reverse complement strand
GTGGGTTTGTGGGGGTTTTGCTGCCTTCTCAGTAAACTTGTAAAATTGTGGATGGTGAGGTGGTTTGACTCTGAAACATGTCAGATATTGTTATTAAAACTCTCAAACATATATGTAAATGTGTGAATTCTTAAATGTGATAATCTTGCACTCATTTATCATCTTTATTATGGGCAGCCTAACAGCACTGAGCACTAAATACTCTTAACTATCACAAGGCTGAGATTCAAAGCTCTACCAGGAAAAGAGTTCAATGCTTGAAGATTTTTTTTTTTCTACTTGTTAAAACCTCATTTAAACAACTGATTTAAGAAATCAAGTAGTTCAAGACACCAAATTAAAAACATGATTTAAATCTGTTAATACTGGAAAACATGATTAACTTTTATGTAAAGAACTGGCACCCAGGCATGCTGGGGTGGGGGGGGAAGGTACTTGAAGTGCTTTTTGCTGTATATAGTTTAATAAGCCTTCTATATTCTCAGCATAAATATAGGCTGCTTTACCCTCAGAAGCACTTGATATTCTATAGCCCTTATTAAAATGGTGCCTTATTTACACTGTCGGCCTGCTGAGTGCATTGTGTCATTGCTTAATATGGTTTCTCAGCATTTGTTTCACTCAATAGAAAACCCTGAAACCCATATGTCACAGGATACTAGTCTGTATTTTTTCCACAGAAATAGTGACGTATCCCATAATTCTGCTACTACAACTCTAGTCTTGTGCTGCACCTTTAAAAAACAGAAGTCTTTTTGACCAAATGTTCAGATAAGTTGGGCGTTAATCCTAAAGGTACATACAGGAAAAAAGTATGTTAGGCAGAACTCTGTCCTGTATTGCCTTTTTTTCTGAGAGAGTCTGTATGTGTGTTTGGGGGAGGGAGGGAAACAGGTCATATCAATGGTAAAATCGCGTTGTATGAGGTGCCTAGCTTTTGATGAGCCATTCTCTTATCTAACATAACGTATGAATATAAAGCAAGTTGCCTGTAAAGCTTGCTTTAAATTTTAATAAACTGCAGAGGAGATAAGTGGTAACTTCTGGATATGAGTGCATCTAGCACAGCCTGCTAAAACCAAATTCCAGTATTATAAATTTTAAAACAAATCTTTGTGGCTTGAATTTTTAAGCTGCCATGATAGATTTAAATTTTAGGGACATAAATTTCCCTTCCTCCCCTCTGTCTGAATGAATCTTACTGAAAAATGACAGAAGATTTGAATTTGAGAACACAATGAAAATAACAGGAACTGAGACCAATAGAGGCGACTAATCCTCTAATTACTTTCTCTGAACACTGGGAATTGTGCTGCAGAATATCCTTCGGTACAATCTAGAGGAAGCTAAATTTATTCCATTCCAAAGCTATAGAGGGAGGGATTTTGCTGCCAGCTCAGCATAGTAATGGGCTGTGGTGGTCTTTATCTGATAGAAGTGAGACAGATGTGGCTGCTCTGTCAAATGTCTGTCTACAGGCTTGAATTTTCCTGGGTGTTAATTGCCCAGTGCTCACCCCTTCACACCCTGGGTTTTGAAATTTAGCGAAATGATCCGGTGGATAGAGCGCTCGGCTCGGGGCCGGGGGGGCGCAGAGGATTTGGCGTATCTGCAGCAGCGACTGGTCCTGTTGGACTGACCTGTAGAAGTTCTGTTTGGCTCCACTCCGATACCAAAGCTATTTAGTGGCAGCCATGACCCATATCTTGCCCTAAGTACTCTGAGACACTTCTTTTGTACTTGCTTCGCTCTGCAGCGTGCTATTGATACTGAAATTTTTCCCAATCTGGTATTCTACACTGAAGTTAGTAAATAGACAATGGTGCTGAAATTAAATGCCTGCACTAGCATTGAATGTACTTTGTGAACCTAGCCGTTAGCTTGGACTGTAAACTTTTCGGAGTGACAGCCAAGGACAGAACATTCTGATAATCCTGAATTTGGTTGCTAACTCTTTGTTACAGTTGAGGTGGGTAACTGAGAACAGGATATGTACTTGTTGCTTTCTCATTCTCCTTCTCAATTTGCAAGAAGGAGGGGGTAGAGTAGTTACTGCATACTCCCAGAGCCACGCCGTCTCCTGCATGAAGAGATGGTCTGTGTCTCTTTTGTTTTGTTCTCCTGGATAATTTAAAAAAAAAAAAAAAAAGTCTGGGAATTGGGGCCAGACTTGTTTTCGGTTCCGTACAGATTCAGAGGCAGCACTGGAGGGGCTTACAGTCAGTTATGGTTTGAAGTGAGCTTGGCAACTGCACGTACAGTGAAGAAAGCTCCTTGCTTCCCATTTGTTAGCAAGTTGATTTTTTAACTCCTGTGCAGTGCATAAATCAGGATTGCATTTTGACTGCTGTTTAGTGTGTTATCTTGCTGACTTAAATCACTGAAGTAGCTCAATTAAACAGGCTTGAAACAAGGGGGTGTATGTATTTTTAAATATACTAAGTTGCGTATAAGGAATGTGAGTAAGTTCTGAACCTCACCCAGGAAGATGCTTGGTGATATGTATAAATGATAACTGGAAAGATTAAAATACTTTTGTTTACTGTAGACTGATAGGACTTTAAAAAACCAAAAGTGATCATTTCCCACATGCAAGACGTGCGCTATTAACTTGTGTGCCATTTCTTCTACTTGAGTATTAGCGTACCAGGAGCCTGCTGGTCAGACTGATCACCTTCATCCATATCGGAGGCAGATCCTACCGATGTACCCTTCTGTGCCTTCTGCCCCCAAAATGTCTTGCAGTAAGGATGCTGTGTTTGAAAGGTGGCCTTAACTTGCTTTTCCAGAGAGCTACAGTCAGTAATCTTTCTCCAACTTGGTTCAAGTACCAGCTGAACTATTCTGCAGGAGTTTTTTTGTTGGTAGTCTCCCATGAAGGAAAATGCTACAAAGTCCAGTTTGTTGCGATGACTTGTTGCAATTTCTGTGGGAGTCCCAGAAAACAGAAAAGATTTTGATTGCTTTTGGGTTTGTTCTATCGAAGAGTGCTTTCTGTCAGGACAATAGCTATAGCATGAAGTCTAGAAAGCAGCTTCTGTCCCTTGTTGGGCTTTATAAAATGTAACTGCTTTCTATAAGCACTAAATGGCTTTTTGGCAGGAGGAAGTTCACTCCCCCCCACCCCCGAGAGATTTTTTTTGTGCAGCTGGTTAACAGGTCTGTTAAGGTAACTGTCTGGAGAGTCCTTGGCTGTCTTAATGTGAAATTGATTTGTGTCAGATTGAATTTATGGTTTCTGGAAGCTACAGAATGATATGCAGCTTCTCAGCTTGTTATTATGTGCTCTCCTTTGGCAGGCAGACTTAGATTGGTGCTCATGGGTGCTTTGATTCACAGAAGCATTCACTGCTGATGTGCCGAGTGTACAAATCTTTCAGTCTATGTATTGATAGAAGCCCTTGAGGGGACTTTATCACTGTATTTTTTTTGTCTGGTTTTTAGTTAAGGATTCTAATTTGTGGCTATTTTGTGTGCTTGGCATATCCAAATACATAAGTGTAGCCAGGCATCTGCTGCTTTTGTTTCTGATGTATATAAATGAATTGCAGACTGTTGGCACCAGAATGTTCAGCTACAAACACTGTTGCATCCTTCTCTAATTACTGATATTTTTGTGGGAGTATCAAGAGTTTTGGGGGATGTGCTCCAGCTGCAGTGGCAAAATCATGTTTATGCCTTCATGTTTAGATTTACAGGCTTGTAGTCGTTCAGAAGAAATCCTCCCCTTAATGAACTAATGCCAGGAGTTTGGGGGTCAGAAGTTTTGCTTTCAGAAGGTCACACATCAGGGAAGGTCTTACTCGTCTTCAGTGTGTGATCTTAGTACAGTGAACACCATATTCAACCTAGCTCTGGGTATAGTAGGCTTTTTCCCAGTCAACCACTTAGTCCCTTTCTCCCTAAAGTGGCTGTAGCTGAACTGTCTCTCATGCAAAATCTCTTTTAGTAGATTGCTAATCTCTTTAGCTTCTCTTGCTTTTAAACAAGAAGGTTTCTTAGGTTTCCTTACTGTGGAGATGACGAGAACCAGCTCCATTATACGAAGGTAGTAAGCTGTAGTACTACCAAAGTCCTAGCAGCACGACCAGAACCAGTGGCTCTCAGCAGAGCTTAGCTGCTTATATCTTCCTTTCTTCCCTGTTTGTTGTAGATAGAGGAGCTTGAATGCTCAGTATTTTTATTGTAAAAGGTCTTGTTCCAAAGCAGGATCTCAGCGGGAATATGTTCAACTTTTTGGTCCTACTGTTCTGGGCTCTTTTGCTTCCTTTTCACAAATGGCTATAAAATACTCTGCAAAAACACTTTGCAAATTCATGCCTGTGCGCATTTTTCTTTTAGATAGTAATATGACTGCATGGTAGGCTGAAGCTGAAACAGGAACAGATGGGTCTTCCAAAAAGTATCTTGTTTGTCTGTAATCTGTATTGACAGGTACATAGAAATCTAATCTGTAACACAGTGGGTGGATCTCTATAAACTCTGTAGTGATCAGCTGAGATAATGAAAAGGGAATACCTGGTGGAGTAAATGAAAAGTTGTAGTATGACTTCTTTCTCGCTCTTTTTTTTTAATAAAGTGTGAATAAATTATTGTTAGCTACCAGTACATGAACTGCAAAATGTAGAGGAATACGCACGTACTGACAGTCCGGAACAATTGTTCAAAAATCAGTTAAGGTCACATACCAAAAAGGTGAAACTCAGTACAGGACGGTGATACACATACATGCCTCCTGGGTTTCCAAAGCAGGTGAAATGTGTCCTCAACACATGACTACAGCAGGCAACTTCAGAGCAGTTGCAATAGAAAGTGTAGCAGCAATGTGCAGGCAGTAATTTGCCCAAAGGAGCATTCTGGAATTTGGGGTAAATGATTTATGCTGTGGGTAGTGGATGTATCTGATGCTGCCACAGCTTTGTGTTATGCCTCTGAGCTGTCTTCAGCTCTAATCTGCTTGGGGGAGGGAATTCAGTGAGCTGACTAAAGGAGGAAAACTACAGACTTGCCTTCCAAGATGGATGAAAGATCACTTGCAATATAATGTTACTGAACACGGAGGGAAGAAAATGGGAGGGGAAGATAAAGGTTTTAAGGGTTAGAAAAGCTAAAAAGTGAGATGGGGAAGAAAATGATTCACAGATTAGGTAGGTAAAGTGTTGATTCACAACCAACAAAAGTTTGTGATTTACAAAAGAATTCCTGAGTTACTGTATCATACAGCTGTGGCTGTTAGTATAAACTGGCATCTATTTTGAGCTGCTTTTAATACGTTGAATTAAGTGGAACAACTTGGGTTGCTTTACCAGAGCTGGTCAGGAGTCCTAGGTATGAGGTAGAACTTGGGTCTAGTAAGTGGCTCAACAACAATGGTTTTGGCCACCAGACTTTAATCTGTGCCATTTGGTCAACACCCACTATGCATTTTGAAGAAGTGTTTTGAATACTTGCTTTTGTCTGCAGAGTAGCCTAGCCTACTCTACGTTATTCCCTGGAATAACAGTATGCAGTCTGTCAACTCCTACCTAGCTCTAGAGTAGCTTATCTAGAAATACTTTTAGATTGTTGCCTCCTTACTTGTTGCAGTACCCAAAATAGAGAGTGATGGGAATGGCATATTTTGATGCCTCTTCTGGGGAAAGGATGGTGTGCGCAGTATAGGCTGGCTGTCTAAAATTGCACACCAACACAAGTTCAGCAAATGAAGAAGATCGTTTAACAGCTGCCTATTGAGTCGATAAATAGTAAATTGCTAGAGTAGCAGCACACAACCTGACATGTGCACTGCTGGCAGATGGCTTTGTATGCAAAAGACAAAGGTGTCCCTTCTGCCCCCACCCCTTCAAGTCTCCAAGCTCAGAATGAAAGGGTATGTAACAACAAACTTGTGAATGCTTTGAAAGCCATAAAAGCTTGAAGTGTAAATAAATGAGACTATTTGCTGAAATTGTTTCTGCATAGGCACTGAGCCCATGAGTTTTTGGGGGGCTGATTTGCAGTCAGCGGACTGAAGAGAGGTGGCCTGCAAGTTACGTGCATCAACTAGTTTATCACGACTGTGATTGCAGGGGGTGCTGCAGGTACATAGTTTTAAACTGTCTCTTTAAATGTCAAGTATCCATTGTCCAATTACTTGTCATATGTGCATTTTTAACTTCTCCCAGTCTATTTGTTAGAGCTTGGATCACTTAATAAATAAATGAAACTACCTGAAACCAATAAGGAATTTGTAGTGTTTTTACTGTTAAATGGTGTTTTTTTCAGAAGGCAAGCATTGCTCTATTCAGTTTATCATGTACTGAAGAAAAAGAAATAATTTGCCTGTAGGTAGTTGCATATCCTGGTTTTGGCCAAGATAGAGTTAATTTTCTTCCTAGTAGCTGGCATAGTGCTGTGTTTTGGATTTAGCATGAGAACAATGCTGACAACACACTGATGCTTCAGTTGTTGCTGAGCAGTGCTGACACTAGTCAAGGACTTTCCAGCGTCCCATGGTCTGCCAAGGGCACAAGGAGCTGGGAGGGGGCACAGCCAGGACAGCTGCCCCAGCCTGCCTGAAGGGCTATTCCATACCATGCGGCGTCACGGTCAGTATGGAAACTGGGGGGAGATGGCCGGGGGGCAGTGATCGCTGCTTGGGGACGGGCTGGGCATCGGTCAGCGGGTGGGAAGCAACTGCATTGGGCATCACTTGTTTTGTTTATTATTATTATGTTATTATCTCTTCCTTTTCTGTCCTATTAAACTGTCTTTGTCTCAACCCATGAATTCTACTTTTCTCTTCCAATTCTTTCCCCCATCCCACTGGGGAGCGGGAGAGTGAATGAATGGCTGTGTGGTGTTTAGCTGCCTGCTGGGTTAAACCACATTACAACATCAGAATATGCATTAAAAATTTTTGTCAGAAATGCTCACTTAGTGCTGTGTACAAAATGTAATTACTTTCTTTATGGTGGCATATTCTTTTACTTTGCCTGTCTTTGACTCTTGGTCTTTTTTGACCATTTCCTAACACTCATTTAGCTGTCAAGAGAATATTGACAGCTGAAATATTAGGGACAGACAAGGTCTTAGCATTGGTATTCAAAAAATGCATGCATAGATGCAGTTGCAGTTCTAATGTAGACACTCCTTTGTAAGGAAAGGGAGGAAGAACATTGAAGGATGGGCTCGTACAGAGCTGTGCAGGAAGCAGATGCGGACTCGTTCAGCAGCTGGGCCTGTGATTCTGGTTGGTACGGTTATTTCAGCCCCTCCTGTAGGCACATGAAGCCTGTAAGGCTTCCATGATAATGTCTCTTGTTTTTGTTGTAAAAGGCTAGAGGGAAATGGCACATAATAGCTGTATCGGTAGCCAGAGGTCAGTGGAAGTTTTCAGTGTTATTGAAATCTAGTGTTACAGAAGCAGTAATTCTGGTCAATTACTGTTGGGTTTAAGTTGGGACAGAGTAAAATTCCAAACGGTCTTCAGTTAATGTTATATGAATTGACATTTTTCATAATCTGCTGGGAAGCTTCCTAAGTGGACACACTTTTCTGATGTGGGCAAAATGTCAGTGTGTCATGATCATGAGCTTTTGTTGCGTTTTCACAGTAACCTAATGTCTACTGGCTCTGGCAGTCAGGCTGTCCAAAAATCCAGTGGAAATGTGATGCGTTCTTCACTTTAAAAGGATTCCTTCCATGCTAGCTAAAGCTTCCTTTTTCTCTTAAGTTGCAAGATCTTTTGTCTGACATCCCCGAGTGTTGCTCGTGTTCTCTTTATAAAAGGAAATCAAAGGCCAGCAGCCAAGTAAGAAAGCATTTAACTCATGACGGCATTGCTGTCATTAATTTTAAACACGTCAGTGTGGTGTTGGTCAGCTTGACTACCAACAAAGAAAACTAATGTTTCCCATAAATCATTATATTGTCCTAGTCCAACCTAATTAACTAAACTAAAACTCCTATTCTAATGGAACAGCCCTTCCTGTGAGACATCTGCCTCTTAATGGATTTTAGCCTTCACTTCTGCTATAGTGCAGAAGCGTTGGTAACTATAACAATGTTAAGTCCCTCCTGTGATCTTTGGGGAGCTAGCTAAGAACAAGTAAACTGTGAAGTTTAAATTTCCAAATGTAGAGGGTTTGGTGTGGTGTATTTTTGTTTTCTTTTGTTTTTTTCTTGGAAACATTGTCAGTGAAAGAGAAGAAAGTGGCAAAACTGCCATTTCTAGAAGTGGATTAGACCTGCTCCCTGCAAGCTTGTAAGCAGCAGCCTAAGGGCTGTGTGAATTTTGGGATCTGCTGCTCCAGTTCATCAACGTGCTCCTTACATGGAAGGTTTGACCTAATCGTGTTAAGTTAATGTAGTCATGCCTTGAGCTCCTGACCTGTTCTTGAACTCTTGGGCTGAAGATGACTAAGGGAAATGAGCAACTTCATCAGTGTCAGTGCTTGGGAGAGAGCTGTGGCACACCAGAAGATGCTTCTAGATAGGGAACATCTGGCTGAGCACAGATGTGTCAGGTCTGTGTAGTAGATAAATGTAGAATCTCTTACTAAAACAGTAAGTACATAACTTTCAGGGGGACAGAACCCCAGAAAAAACCCATGTATATATTGCAAGCCTTTCTTCAGGTTTGATCCTTAAGCCAGAGTGTTTGCCATACCCTAATGTCTGTTGTTGGTCAAAACAGTGGCATGCCTATTACAGAAGACAAACTTTACAAATCCATACTAGTTCATAACTATGTGCAAAACAGGGGTTTTCAGAGCTCTCAATAGCCCTTAAAAAAGGAGTGCAAGGAAAATGTGTTTTTTCATGTTGCACTTGGAGAAATCCAACACTGGTATAGTTAACCTCTTGAAAAAGAATTCCATCTTAGGTCAAATTATGTTACAGGCTTTTTGTATGGTCTTGGAGAAAGGGTGGTCTGTACTTAAAGGGGGTCTACAGGAAAGAGGGGGACTTCAGCAGGGCCTGTTGTGACAGGACAAGGAGTGAAGGTTTTAAACTAAAGGAGGGTAGATTTAGACTGGATACAAGGAAGAAATTTTTTACACTGAGGGGGGGGAAACACTGGAACAGGTTGCGCAGGGACCTAGTGGAGGCCCCATTCCTGGAAACATTCAAGGTCAGGTTGGACAGGGCTCTGAGCAACCTGATCTAATTAAAGATGTCCCTACTCGTGGCAGGGGGGTTGGGCTAGAGGACCTCTAAAGGTCTTTTCCAACCCAAATCATTCTATGATTGTATACTAGCAAAGCGCTTTTCTTTTTCTCTTTTTTTTTCCTTAAATTGTTTAGGCCATGTTAGTGGGGCTTCTCAGATGCAGCTCTTCTCAATCTCTGATAACATATGGCAGTTTTGGTGACCCTAAATCACTGGAACACAAATCTCAAGGCAGTGGGCGTGCCATGCAGTGGGAATAGCTGCGGCATTTACTTTGAGCGATTGGGAGAAGAGGAGCCTTCCTCTTATGGTAAACTGGCTCAACATATAGTGAGGCTTGGAGCTGCTGCACTCTGTCCTCCAACTTGAAAGCCCTATGGAGGTAGATGGTTTACTCTGCAAACACGAGCTCTGTCTTGGAAAGGTGCTGGGGAGATCTGTCCCTTCATGCCAAGTGGCATATGGTATCTCAGGTTTCCCTTGTTGCTTTCATTTGGCATTTGGACTTTTTAAAATTCCTCAGCCCCAATGTGGACATGGAGTCACAAGCAGTGGAATTATTCTGCTCAATTACTGATTTTCATTAAACATTTATGAACATAAAAGATGTGAGAAGTTTGCTCTCAAGTTAAGCTGATGTTGGCCCACACACTCAGAAGTTTGGTGGACTCTGAGTAAAGCTTTGAAATATGCACTGTGGATCTTGACAGCCTTGGGGTGGAGGTAAAGAGATAGAGGTAAGGTTTAGTGCCTGGTTTTTGTTGTTCTGTGTTTTAGTTCCTGCCTGGAAGGTGGACGTGGTGGTGTCCAGCCTGAAACTCTGAAGTCATCTGCTAGAACTTGTGATGCTGCCGTACATCTCGTGAGAGTCAGGGCTTTTCTCACAACTTCAGTTACCACAGCAGTGCAATTATGTGACAGCATCAAGGGGGTTTTGGAGGGAAATCCTACTGGCAGAAAAAAAGTCTGGAAATTTGAATGCTAAAAGCAGTAAAAAGGTAACCTCACTATTTTAGTTACTACAAGGGAGTTGGGGCAATCAATCTCCAGACTTTTTTGGGACTTGTAGTAGTGTGGTTCTGTAGCTTCTCAAGCTGTCAAAATCCTTCATGATTTTGCCTGTGGCTGCATTCCACTTACAGTACTGTTTCATTAAGATACTTACCTTTCACTTTGTCATAGTCATTGTGAGTAGTTCATAGTTCTTCTGTTTGTGTAGTTCTTGAAATACTGTTACTTTTTAATTTTACTTGGAAGTGGCCAATTGCTTTGAGACCCGCAATTAAAATGCCTGTAAAATGTCTTTGAACTGGAGCAACTGTTGGTGCTGAGGAGACTGAAAGCACACAAGTTGAAACACTTCTCATTATGTTCTTAGCTTTTTCGAAAAATGATTACACAATTCCAGGAAATGAAATGTGGCGTTTCATACTGAAAATAACTGGGTTTAAATAGTGGAAAACAAAAAGGGGGAGGGAAATAAGATGAGGAAGAAAAGGTGGGAGGGGAAGGGAACATACACAGAAAAATAAAAATATTATGTCCTACCCTAATATTTCAGAGGAGATATTGATCCTAGTCAACCTAATGGGAGTTGTTAACGTATCTAAGCCCTAAGTTCTGTGGGCATAGGACATGACCTTACTAAGTAATTCCGGAAGTTCTTACGTTTTCCCCCTTGGTTTTGCCATTGGACCTTAAAACTTTCACTTCAGGGTCTCACCAGAATTTCCATTTGATCCAGTATCTTGTCTGACAAGACCATAAGCTTAGGGCACACATCCATGCCCAGGAATTTTACCTGGTTGCTGGTGGTCAGTGCTGCGCAGACTGGCTGGAGCTGAAGCCAGGACCATCGTGTTAACAGTTGCCGATGGGCCTGTCCTCCCTTGTGTCCGCAGCTGCAACACAGTTTTGTGGAAATGAATGAAACTACTGTGTGTGAAAGATATTACTTTCTGATATTTGAAGTGATGATCTCCGATAATTGATTATTGCCATATTATGCTGAAAATGCAAGGTGTTAGGGTCTCCTGTTCATTGTTTTATTTAATTTATATTCTAGGAACACCTGAGACCTGCTCAAGTCTTGAGATCCCCTTGTTAGTTGTCAAACGTGCATGGAAGAAGAGCTCTTGGTACACGCTTCAGAGCTGTAGTTGAGTGTCCTAGCAGGTCACAAAGTGTTCGTGACTTCATTTGAATTGCATCTTGAGATGCTGTTTTGTTCTTGCAACATGCTGTGTGCCAGCATAATGGTTATTACAAAACACTATATTACTAAACAGGGAAATTTAGAATCTGCGTACTGCTGATTACCAAATACGTTTACCTTGCTTTTCAGCTGTTGTTACAACTGTTGGAACAAATCGGGGAAACTAGATTTAATGGTTTGAAGTTTTGTTAAAAGCTTCATTGCAGGAAAAAACAGTCCTTGAAGGGGCTGGGAAAGGTCATCTTCCTCAATCCTTTGCCTCCAGGTATTATCACCTAAGCCTAAATCTTTAGCAGGTTGTTGGAGCTGCTAAGAGCTTTCAGGAGAAGCATGTTGTAAAAGTAGTCTCTAATCTGTTGCTGTAAATGCACGTGGCTTACAAAAATTCTTCTATTTTTTCAATAATTCTTTGTCAAATACATAGTAGGCTTTTAGTATGAACGTAGGTGTTTTTAGTACCTCCAACGTTCCATAAGACTTCTAATGACTTGTTTAATAATTAATCTGTAGCTTTTTAGTCATTTAGACTTCTGTGAGACATGGCAGACAGATGAATAGAATAGATTTAGTTTCTTAATTTAATCATCCCCATCCTTGAATTTTGTAGGTGAAGAGCAGCATCAAGGAATTGAACTAGTGAGGGAACTTCTTCTAGAAAATTACCCCCCCTCAACAGAAAACTGGAGAAAGCTTTCATTAACATATTAATTCAATACTTAAGTGTCTGTAAAGTGTTTTCTGAGCAGTAACAGTCATTACCTTTCATAATCGTGTGAAGCTATCTGGACCTTATATTTACAGGTTAGCCAAAAGATTTAGTTTCTCAGCTTGTTTCCCTGTGTCCTGAAGCTTTTGCTAGTGTGCTTTAACTGCACTAGCTGTGCAGTGTCACTTTGACACCGCTTAATCATTTGAAGGTTTAATTTTCAAGCTTGAGAAACCATCATCTGTGCCAAAAAAAAAATGTGTATGGTGAGTCTTAGAGGTTTTGAAAGGATCACTGGGCCCTGCCCCTTCTTATGGCTCTCTGCTGCAGCACCTGTGCTCTGTGTTTACCAAGGAGAACTTTCTCACTGTTTCGTTCTAAGTTGGGACTGTTCCTGTGTTGGGGTGAAATAGTTGCCGGACTAGTAAAACTTTCTTGAAAAAGACAACTGAGAGATGTAAACCTGGAAAGTCTTAACAAGTAAAGATTGCAGTGCTAGTCAGATACAGCAGAATAAAAGGAGTTGTTCTCTTCTGGTCTTGTTTTAAATGCTGAAATGTCTTGTTTTAAATGCTGAAATGTCTTGTTTTAAATGCTGAAATGTCTTGTTTTAAATGCTGAAATGCCTTGTTTTAAATGCTGAAATGCCTTGTTTTAAATGCTGAAATTCCTTGTTTTAAATGCTGAAATGCCTTGTTTTAAATGCTGAAATGCCTTGTTTTAAATGCTGAAATGCCATTTAGTCTTTGATTCTATATGCAATTCTACAGAGAATCAGTTTCCTTTGGCAGGTAGTGAGAAGTACCCTTTAATGAGGAAAAACAGGTTGAAAGTGCTTGCTCTTCATCACAATTGATGTAGAACTGCTAGGCTCTATTTGATATAACTTGTTGTGTTCCCTACCTCTGAAATCCTGGCACTTTTTAACTGGAAATGAATTGTATTGCTGCTTTGCTTTAAAAAGCAAATACACCAAAGAACCCTAAACTCCAGGTCTTTGCTGGGGTACAAGTTCCTATGAGGGTTAGGAACTTAGTATCATTTCAGAGAGAAAACCATGTGTTTGGAGTCTTAAGCTGTGAAAGTGGTAGGTATTGGGTACTTTGAACTAGAAACAAACAAGTGCAGCTTGGAGTTTTCCATTTAAAACAAAACAAAAAAACCTATTGTGTTTACCCAGCCTTGTAATAAGATGTTATGATACACTGCTTTTGCTGATCATAGTAAAGGTGTTTATATAGTGAAATCAATTTGATGATAATATTTATGTGGAAGCTGTGTATAATAGACATATTTTCTTTATTCAACAGGCGATCAGCTGTAAAGGTCAGCACAGTATTTCTTACACGTTATCCAGAAACCAGACTGTTGTAGTGGAGTATACTCATGATAAAGATACGGACATGTTTCAGGTAAGACTCTGCAATATATGCATTTTATTTTAAAAGCAATGTGTGGAACCACAGTTTGGCATTATATTCATCTGGGTATTCTCTGTCATCTGTGGAATTTTCGTGGTTCAGCGCAGTTGCATTAATATGGGAGCATTTGAAATTTTGCATTGTCTGCTCTTCTCAAACCTGGGCCAGCATCAGCTAATGTCCTTACTGCTTTCACTGTACTCTGCTCTTTCTGCAAGGACAGTGTATCATCTCTACAAGTAGTACTAGGAAGAAATGTGCTCTGTTTGGTTTCATGAATAAGCACAAGAATTCAGCCCCCACCCTCCAGTAGATCAAGCAGCTGGAGTAAAAAGGAAGTGGATAGGAGTAGGACATAGGATGGGGAAGGAGGAAGGTAAAAGCAAAGGTAGGGAGGGGAATATTGGAGCTGTGCACTAAAGGAGACAAACTCGTGATAGAATGAAGAAAACTGTTCCTGAAGGGTGTGTGAGTATATCAAATGGTGTAGAGGACTGCTGCATGTCTCTAAGCTACCTTCTATCCAACATGTTTTCACTCTCCCATGTATGCATTTGTGTTTTTCTGCATCATCTACTATTCTGGTAACCTAAGTTATTTTCTTGTATGATGCTTATTTTTATATATAATAAGAGAGCAGAGAAATTCTGTACAAACTTAAAGCTCAAGCTCAGAGGAAAACAAACACACACAACCTTTTGTGATCTAGACTAATTGGGTCTGTCTTGTCAGTAACCTCTCTAATTAGAGCATCTTATGAATTGTTATCCCTCCACATTCTGCCTTTCATATTTAGAAGGGTCAGTAGTTGAGTGTTGTTGACAGAAGAGGAAGTGGCTCTGTCAAGATGTCGTGGTTTAACCCCAGTCGGCCACCAAGCACCGCACAGCTGCTTGCTCACGCTGCCCCCCACAGTGGGCGGGGGGGGGAGTAAACTGCCTTTATCTTAACCCGTGGGTTTTAATAGGACAGCAGAGGAAGAGAAAATAATAATAACAATGATAAAAGAATATACAAAATAAGTGATGCCCAATGCCATTGCTCCCCACCCGCTGACCAATGCCCAGCCCGTCCCTGAGCAGCAATCGCTGCCCCCCAGCCAACTCCCCCCAGTTTCCATACTGACCGTGATGCCGTATGGTATGGAATAGCCCTTCAGGCAGGCTGGGGCAGCTGTCCTGGCTGTGCCCCTTCCCAGCTCCTTGTGCCCCTGGCAGAGCATGGGGAGCTGGAAAGTCCTTGACTAGTGTCAGCACTGCTCAGCAACAACTGAAGCATCAGTGTGTGTTCATTATTCTCATGCTAAATCGAAAACACAGCACTATGCCAGCTACTAGGAAGAAAGCTAACTCTATCCCGGCCAAAACCAGGAGACAAGATGAAAATGTTTTTGCTTCATGTGGCTTCTGTTTTTTGCTCTAAATACAAGTTTTCCTAGTGTGACTTTGGAACGATTAGGTCTAAGCAGGGGTGAATAAAAACCCAGCCTCGTTCCTGTGGTGCTGCATGAATAGGTAGTTGGAAAAGGATCACACAGCCAGAGTGAACTGAAACAGGTTTTTCTATGTTAACGAGTAAGAAGAAAATGTAACCCATCCTTTGGGTTACTGTGTGACACTTGCTTGTCTCTGCAAGATGCTCTTCTGCCTTGAGTAGCTCCAGTGAAACTTTTCCTGTATGTAAATTTTGGAAAACCATTTTTGAAATTGGAATTTTACCACTTGTGTACACTAAGAAATGAATAAAGAAGAGTTGCAGAACAGCTGCTTTTCTGGCCGCATTGTATAGACAGCACTTTTCTTGATTGCATGATGTTCTGGTGGTACTTACAGCTTTTACTTGGGGAGGGGTATATTGATAAAGAACTAGGTAGCTTGATGCGCTTAGCTGTCACTCTAATGAAATCTAGCAGCCTGAGGTGAGGAGATACAGCATAGGCATGCAGCGCTCCACAGATCACAAGTGACCCTTGTCTAAGGCAGTAGGTTAAGGGAGCTAATTAAGGATGCTTTGGATCTAAAACAGGGTTTTGGCTCAGTGAGGAACGGGCTGGTTATGCATAGCATAGCCCAGCATATCCTCACCTGCTCCCCTTCCGGATCCATTGATGCTCAGTAGAGAAGGAATTTGCACAGGGTTGTATGCTGAGACAGCTCGGACTGCGCTGCCTGACCCAGAGACCTACTGTACTTCCACAGCTGGCACTGGAGTGCACATCTTTTACTGCCACTTTACAAGCACAGGTCATCTTTTCTCCTTCCAGCAGCTCTCAGGTGCCTGGTGAAATGTCACAAAAGCCCTAATTTTGGCCCATGTACTAATTCACCTGTGAGAGTGAATTGCCTTTATGTTCAGGCAATTATCTGTTGTACATTGTAGTTACGCGACTGGTTTGTCTTGGAACAGGTCAAACTATTCCATCTTAATAACAATAAAACTTTCTGAGCTGAATCTTGTGTTGGTAGAGTGTTTCAGTCCTTCTGGTGCCCTTTTAAATGGCTAATGTGTCAGGGTTAAGGCTTTCCTATTGTTAAATTCCTCTTTTCAGTGCAGTCTTTCTTCTGTCTTGAGATGTGTAGAGTGTCATGCTGTGACTTGATCTCAGCTTCACCTCAAGCGCTGTGTCCTGGTTCATGTTTCCACTCTCTGTAGCCATCTTCTGAGAATTGTACTGCAAGCGTTGGCCTAGAGGGTCTGATAGCCGTGAGAGTGGGAAAAGGAATAGTCTGGTAGACTGTGGCAATAGTTTGTTGCTCAAGAGGTGCCCGACAGCAGCTGAAGAGGCTTCCATTATTTAGCTAAGCTGTTAAGTTTTAATTATTCTCAGTAATCTGATTGTAGGCAGTCAGAGAAGAGTTACTTGAGGGCTGCTTTGTGTTACTCTGTGTACCCTGTGGTACATGATGGCAAATTACACATTGTCTTTATTGATCCGCGGAGTAAAACCTTACTGTTGATCAAGCATTGCTTGAATAGAAGTCCTCAGCGTTTGCTGTTTTCTTTTCAAATATGCTTTCCTGGCTTTTCTGGAACACTGCCAAGGATGTGGAAACTGAAAAAGGAAGGGTAGTGCCTGGACCACAGGATTATCTTGAGGCTTGAGAACCTTCCTTGGCTGCCGATAACATGTATTATCTTGGGCAAATCACTTAGCTTTCTTTATAATCTCCGTCTTCCCCTCTGTAAAATGGGATGGTAGCACTGCATGACTTCACTAAGGTAACCATAGTAAGGAATGTGAGAAGCTTAGAATGGCGGTTGTTAGTAACACCTTAGTCGGTCAGACTTGAAATAGGGGAAAAGGTATGGCAGAGGTCTTTGTTCTTGGTCAGGGTACCATTTATAACCTGCAAGGACTGAATCCATTGGGTGAGAGCTCATTTCCTGTGAAAATGAGGGAGAGTCACAGTTTGCAAAAAAAGCTGCCACCTTTTTCCTTCTTTCAGAGGGTTGTCTATTGTCAGTCCTTCTCTTTGAAGGAGAACATGAGAACTGTTGTGTTGGTGACTTGTATTCTGCAGTTTTTCCAGAAGAAGCAAACTGGAAAATTTTGAAGATTGCAAACCCAGAATAGCTTGTCTTATGCTTTCCAAGCTTATAACCAAGCAGAAGCATGAGTAGATGCTTATCAGAAGTAAGGCACGTATGGAAAACGTGGGGAGACTAGACAAGGGGCAGTAAAGAAATTCAGAAGGCATTGAAGAGCAGTGTTCAGGCTGTCTAAATACCAATTTTCTTGACATTTCCCATAATAGAATGAAAATGACCATATTTTCATGCATCTAACTTAGAAGTTAATAAGAGGTTTAAATGACTGTGCATGTACTCTACCTGCCCCTTCCATGCAGACACACATCAGTTGTTAAACGTGGGTTATATGCATATTCAAGGCATGCATGATGAAGTTTCATATAGGAATAGTCCTACCCCTGGTTCTTCTACTAGTTCTTCCCTGAAGATAACATGAAGAGTTATTTACAAGTAAGCATACTCTTTTAAAAGAGTGTTTGAAAATATTACTTAAAGTGCTAACCAGAAATGGAATGTTCTTCTTTCTTGAAAGCTGGAAACAATGCAGAAATGGGTGCCCTTGTCTTCCGTGCTTACTTGTATCCTGCTCAGTCACCTGGCAAACATCTCCTGCTGGATCACTCTTAACAAAATGGCTTCACAATCTCCTGCTGCAGGGATTTGAAACTTGCAGGTGTTCAGCTGCTTTGGAAGGTTGTCCTGGACTTCTCAAAAGTTTGTTCTTATGTCCTGTGCTTGGTTTTGGGAATAGGTTCCCCCCCTCCACTGTACTTGTTCTGCTGTGTTGTGTGTGTGGTTTTTTCCTTAATGTAATTCTGTAGTGAAATTTGTGTGCAAATGCTACTATATAGCTTTGTCTTAGTGACATGCAGATTGGATTTCTTCATGTAGTAACAAAAAAAAATACACTAACATGTTCCATCTGGCATCTCCCAAAGTCTATATGCTGCAGCATCTATGTGCTGCTAAAAATGAAAATTTTCTTCAGAGTTTAGTAATCATTCTGTGGATGATGTGTCAGTTGGAGGAGAACCTGTTCCTTTGTGGTTTGGATGAGAAGGGGTTGGTTATACCTGTTCATACCGCTACAAGGAACCAAAATGTGTAGCCAGTACCCTAAATAGCTATTTATAACTAAGTTTATACAAGAACCAGGTACATTCAATATGAAGAATTGATTTTTTTTTTTCTGAAGAACAGCCCTTCAGAAGATGCATGGTCCAGTTCTCCCTATCAGAGTGAAATTCTCTTGAAGTCCAAGAATCTGCAGCTGTTAAACTATCTGCTGGCAGGTTGTCTGGTTTTGTGTTGTCTCAGGAGTGAGTGTTTTTAATAGCACTTCTGTGATTGACGGTAGACACTAGCAAATTGATTGCCTGGCTCTTACGGAGCTTTTAGCAATAACCTGTAGTGTAGACAACAGAAGCTGTCTTACTGCATCAGTTGGAAGACTTACTGTTTGTTACTGGAAGTAACTTAGTGAAATGATATAGAATATGACATAGTTAACAAGTCCCAAAATATAGCCTAAAATTACTGAAAATAATAAAGTCTTCCATGTTATGGAGGAAATGGAAGAAAAATGAGTAATAAAGTCCGTAAAGGGTAGCTTTGAATAATGGAACTAGGCCTGTAGTGACTGTGGTCTGACTGCAACATCAGATAAGTTAAAATTTTTGGTGGGTAAATGTTGCTAGCACCAAGTTCTTCGTTTGTTCTCAAGGGGCTTTCTTTTCTGATGATCTCAAACACAAAATTTTGAATTGATAGGGAGCATGGAGAAATTGCTGTGTTTTGAAGGGCACTTCTTAAAATAATTTCTGGTGTTGAAATGTAGCACGATACATGGGTCTGATCCTCTAGAAGGCTTTTTCAAGAGAAAACAAACAAAAGAAAACCAAATACTTAAAATATTTGATGTTGTGTAGACATACTTGTGACACAAATGCAATAATGACTTTGCTTGAAATATTACATGTAATTTCAGAGATTTTAAAAACCACATAAAAGCTTTGTGTATAGATTATAATGTTTATACCCAGACTTATTTGGATTTCATGTTGACTGGTATTATGTGAGGAAGACTTGAGCAAACACTTGTGTGTTTTGTCATCCTTTTAAGGAAAATAAGATGGGTTTTTCTCTAATTGCATCAAAAAGCTTTGAGAGAGTGACCTATTTGAGACTGTAACAGGCAAAAATTTGTTACGAACAAATTTATTTCATGTTCATTATTGATTCATCTTTAAAAGACTTCACATGCAGATAGAGAATAGTCAAAAATTATGAATAAGCTTCCTGCTGCTGTTAGGTGCCGAGTCTTAGCAGGAATTGCATTGGATGGGAAATAGAAGCCTATTGGAAATAATACTGTAAGAGGAAGAATTTAGCTTTAAGTTTTAGCTTCAACATGTCAAGTTATATAAATCAGAAATGTCCCATATTAAACAGTTTCTAAACTCTGTCTTAGGTATTCTAGTAGTCAGTTCATTTTCTGTGAAAAATTGAAGTGCATGCTTTTGATGAAGGCTTTTTGAGTATTTTCGTGGCGCTTCTGTAGTAAGCTCATCACATTTTATACTCGGGTTGAGACCTGTGATATGGAGAAAGTAACTGGATGTGTCACTTAAGACCTGAATTTCAACATGTGTTTAACACTGCAAAGTAGAACTGAAAGCAGAAGAGAAGTACGGGAGAGATCCCTGTACCGTTGCTATCAGTTCAGTTGTGATGAGGGTTAAGTACAAACATTGCTTTCTTTGACTCTTGAATAGTGTTTCTTTACAGCTAATTTAGTTTGCAGAGATGTTTGTTAATGCTAGAACCATACATGTCTTCCCATAGCTGGCTTTGAAGAGCAAGAAGCTAAGCAGAATGATGTTACTTTTGGGGGGACAATGAGATCATGTTTAGCGAGGAGGTTGTCTTATAAAAACGTAGATTTCTGAACTGAAGGTAGTTTCATGTGGAAAATACTCTTCATTTTCTTCTGTTTGATCACAAGGTGTCTATAAAATTAATATTCTGTTCCTTGTTCCTCAGCGCCACTTTCCCAGTTATGCTCAAAGTTGGTGTAACACTAATTTGCCTGTAGAAGTACCAAAAAAGTCTCATTGTATGTTGGCAGTCGGATCCCTCTGTCCATTTTGTAAAGAAGTTTTCTGTTCCAGATGCCTAGATGTTTCCAGTTCTAGAATTAAATTTTATAGATGTCAAGATAGAAAAATATTCTTGTCTACTGATCAGTTGTGTTTTATTTCTGCTGAAGAAAGTTTTTTTCATTTCTGTAGTCATGCGCATGCATGACTAGAAATAAATTTAATTATATTTAAAACTTAAAACCTTAAAACTCTTCTGCTCTTGAACTATAAATTCTGAAAACATGAAGGTGGTTAGCTTTTTGTTACGATGTATCAAAATAACCAAGTTCTGGGTCTAAAAAAAGTCTTTTATTTTCATGGCAAATTAACTTGGAACTAGAAATGTGACTAAAACTTGCCATTTCAAGCTAGCCTTTTCTTAATTGACAGAATATAGTGGTAAGTAATTTGCTGTGGTTGGATTTCTGAAATACCAAGGTGCTGATAGTTTTGTGCTGTTGACAAGAATCTCTCAAAGAATTCATTGCAGCTGTGTTAGACAAGCATGTACATCAGTTGTAGCAAGTGGAAATTTGTCTTGCCGTGTCAGTGATGTTGTCGTGGCTTAACCCCAGCTGGCAGCTAAGCCACACAGAGCTGCTCACTCACTGCCCACCGGTGTGATGAGGGGGGGAATCGGAAGAGGAAAAGTGAGAAAACTCATGGTTTGAGGTAAAGACAGGTTAATAGGCAAAGCAAAAGCAGTGTGCCAAAGCAAAACAAGGAGTTCATTCCCTGCTTCCCACAGGCAGGCAGGTGTTCAGCTGACTCCAGGAAAGCAGGGCTCCATTGTGCGTAACGGTGAGTTGGGAAGACAAACGCCATCACTCCGAATGTTCCCCCATTCCTCCTTCTTCCCCCAGCTCTGTGTGCCGAGCATGATGCCATATGGTGTGGGGCATCCCTCGGGTCAGCTGGGGTCGGCTGTCCTGACTGTGTCCCCTCCCAGCTTCTTGTGCCCCCCAGGCTGCTCGCTGGTGGGGTGGGGTGAGGAGCAGAAAAGGCCTCGACCCTGTCAATGCTGTTTCCAGCACAAATCCGAAACACAGCCTCATACTAGCTACTGTGAAGAAAACTAACTCTACCCCAGCCAAAACCAGCACAGGTGTATTTGTGCCTAGGACAAACATGAAAATACAGATTGGTCTCTGGTTGGACCTTGCCATCCAAAAATTCAGTAGATGGTAGTTTACTTGACGTCATCAACACTAACTTGGCAAAATTGTGTCCTTAATGCTTGATATTTCCATGGTTCTTTCTAATTATACTATTATCTTAATCTTTTTCTTTTTTTTGCAGGTTGGGAGGTCAACAGAAAGCCCCATAGACTTTGTAGTAACAGATACTATTTCTGGAACTCAAAATAATGATGAAACCCAGATTACGCAAAGCACCATATCCCGTTTTGCATGCAGGATTGTTTGTGACAGGAGCCCACCATATACAGCAAGGATTTTTGCAGCTGGATTTGACTCTTCTAAAAATATATTTCTTGGTGTAAGTACTACTAATAATTATGTTATGTACGAGCAATCTCTGTTTTTTATTCTCTGTTATTTTCAAGCCCCCAAATTCCCTTGTACTAGTTGATAACTTACACTGTTAGACTTTTATTACTGTGGTGTACCAGCTGCAGTGTTAAGTAGAAACTGCAGTTTTATGTGCCAGATTTATTACCAGCATGGTCTCATGGTCATAATTGTCTTTAACGATGAAGCTCTACTTTAGTAACTGTTAGTGGATTTCCTTTAGGTTGGTTTGATATATTCTTGGTACTCGTTGTGAATAAGGCGCTGTTGCAGTTCTGAGTGCTGAAGAGCACGTCAGTGGCATTATGGAAAAGGATGTGCCTGTTGCAATGGTATTCTGTTCCAATAGTTAGAAGTACACTACTGACCTTTGAGGCCTCAAACTCTTACCTGACATGCAGTCAGAGGCACTCAACTGAGTTAAGAATACTAATATTTAAGATAGAATAGTAATTGAAGATGCATAAGCAAAAGATATTACCACTCTGGCACAAGGTAGTCTTAAAAATATTTTTTTATAAAGCTATGTCTAAGCACTGCCAGCTGTTGAGGAAATGTGTTTAGAAAGTGCTAGTAAAAATTTAGTGCGTAAAACTTCTAGTCTATAAACTTTTAGACAAACGCTTTCTTTCCTGGGGCGATTGTCACATGCAGGAAAAAGCGGCAAAGTGGAAAAATCCTGATGGCCACATGGACGGATTGACAACTAATGGTGTGCTGGTCATGCATCCAAAAGGGGGGTTCACTGAGGAGTCTAAACCTGGAGTTTGGCGGGAAATCTCAGTCTGTGGTGATGTGTACACTCTCCGGGAAACCAGATCTGCTCAACAAAGGGGGAAACTGGTAAGTTGAAAGTAACTGAAAATTAAAACAAAACAAGGGATACTTGTTTTCCTGGCATTGAATGGAGGCAGCCGTAGGGTGACTGCAGGGTAATCGTGTTGTCCCTGGGTAGTGGACACTGGAATCATCTAGGCAAGTGTGTGTTACAGTAGATTCTGTACTGCTGTTCTGTTTCTGCTTATACAGGAGAACACTCTTTAAGTTTTCTGCTAATGTCACTTTTCCAACTGAAATAGCATAGAGTGTAAAAGCTGAATAAACATTGCTCTTGAATCTCCCTCTCTAAAATGTTCTCCTGGGACATGAGGACATCTGGAAGTTACTGCATGGGGAGCTGTCTTTTGCAGTACTATCTTCAAAGAAAGAGTCTGCTTGCATGCAAAACAAGTTTGGATAATGCAGGTTCTGTTTGATTTACCTGCTGCTAGGAAGATAAGAGAAGCTGGGCTAAGTGTATTCCTGTTTTATCCTGTGGAGCAGGATGGGCTTTGCCTGTACCAGGAGTGAGAGATTTCAGCTGCCAGAGACCTGTAGCATATGTAACCTGGAAAGAGATTCCCATGAAAGAATGTGTCCACTTCTCTGTAGAAGATGGAAGGGAATTCCCATAGCACTCTCATTCTTTCCCTTGCCAAGGTTTATGGAGCGTAGGAGGGAGAATGCTATCATTGCTCTTCTTTCTTCCCCCTGTGCTCCGAGCAAAAAAGAACAACCAAAAAAAGTCAAACACCACCACACAGGCAGCCATATTCCTGCTAGACAGATGAGCTTTCCTAGAAGTCCTCTTTGTCTCCGGGTAGGTTAGAATGCTGTGCTGCCTGCAGACCTGGAAAAGCCTTTGTGGTTCACTCCTCCTGCTCTTTGTTAGGATTCAGAAAGTGAGAGGGTGTTCAAGGGGCATCTCCACTGCACCTGAAGGTCCCCTGTCTTTGCCCAGCTGTTAAAGACTGAGAAAGGGTGCGTGGCAGTGGGGAATATCCTTCTTCATGCTGAAGTTGCTTTTCTGCTGCTACCTTGAGTTCCCATTAGCTTGATGGCGTTAGAGGTGTCTCACATACTCGCGCTGAACTGACTTTCCACCTTTGCCATTGGCTTTGCAGAATACTCACTGCTAAAACGAGTTAGGAAAATGGAGTTTGAATATTTTGTTCTGCTTTCAGTAGACAGCCTGCAGTATATAAATTGCTTTGTCACTTTAATGGTGGCAGGCAAACATCGCCTCGGGGACTGGGACAGATGAATGTTGCAATCGTGCCCTTTGTATGTGGTTAGCAAAACACCTTTTTAGTGCTGCTAAAGAAAGGCAATACTAAAACAAATTCCCTTCCCTGCATCCAGAATTACTTGAATTCTCATTTAAATAAAATTAGATGGCACACTGGTATTGATGTGATCATTATTCGTTGATTGGGTTCATAAAACCAAATGCACACTGTATAATGAATTGAACACACTGCATATGAGAAAGCTTTTGCTTTGCTGTTTGTGAAGGAATTATCTGAAAAGTGCATCAGATCAAGGCTTCTCTCATCTCTACTTGAACCACTGAATTTTTCTGCTGGAAGTACTTTATGCTGGTGGCCCTTTATCTGTAGTCTGTATTGTGCCATCTAGGTGTTCTGTGCAAGGATGATCCACAGTTAATCTGTGAATTTAACTGGGATTAAAATGTAAATGCCGAATTGGTTGTCATTCATAGTATTCTTAGGCAGACATAATGGTTTCATGTGACCTACTTAATGTCCAGGGTATTTGTTTTGCTGTAGTGGCTTTTTCTATATGCTTTCTATAAAGCCAGGTGGTAGGTCTGGTTTTCCTCTTCAATTTCATAAAGAACCTTTTTAATATATATTCATTGCTACTGAAGTGGTAGCAATAGTGTAAGTTGTAACATTAAAAGTTAATATGTTTGTAACATTAAAATAAATTAAGGCACATTTCAGCAAAGTACCACATGTGTTTGGCATAATCCCTTGAAAATGTTGTAAGGACCTGCTTTTAGTCAGATGAGAGAAGTCTTTAGGCAATGCACACTGGCACTGTATTTGCATGGAATACCTCTTTATCTAAAGAGCCTAACTAGTTGGGGTGGTTAATTGTTCAGAAGTTGAGCCTGTGTGGCTTCAGCTGCAGAACTTCTCACTTGAGAAATTCAAGCGGTAATTCACTCTGCTGTAATGATAATCTGTGCGAGTACCTGTGCATGCAGCTAGTATTGCATTTGCCATTTATCCCTAATGTATCTGTGGAAGAGTTGTGCTGTTGATGAGGTACACTGTGGGAGTTCATGTTTCTGCAAAATGCTTTACACTTGTCGCAAGCCAAAAAAAAAAAAGGTATCTGAGTGGCAGGACAGCCGGTCTGTCCTGGGTAGCAGTTTTTAGTCCAAAAAGGATCTTTTGCTGTGTGAGCAGCCTCTGCAAGTCTACGTGGGCAAAGAATTCCAGGGGAGCGGTCTGCTAACACAGCCCTTAGGGGGTGGCAAGTTTTCTCTTCAGTCTATCGTGACTTACCTTAAACATGACAAAGACAAACAGAGAATCAATATTGGAAAGAAAAAGTAGCATGCTCAGAGGTAGGGGGTATTTGTGAAGAAGTTAGTGATTACCAATGTAATACCTTTCCCAAAGAATTACAGGCAGGAAGACTGTGTATAATAATTAGTATTGCCACAGCATGTAACAGTTGCGAATTTAGGACCTCCTCTACAAGCACAGAATAAGAGACCAATGCTTATTATAATCTTAAATATAGGATAGGAGACAAGAGATGGATTCAGCCAAATGGGGGGCCATGAGGAAATAAGACAAAATTAGGTAGCATGCTGGGGAGGGTAACAATTTGGTGAGAAAGATGCCACCTTACAGAACTCACTCAGTTGTCTGTAAAAGTTCTCAGGCTTAACTACTTATCCTTGTGTTCTGCTACTAGGTAGAAAACGAGACCAACGTCCTACAAGATGGCTCCCTCATTGACCTGTGTGGAGCCACCCTTCTGTGGAGAACGGCAGATGGACTGTTTCACACTCCAACTCAGAAACACATTGAAGCTCTGCGACAGGAGATAAACGCTGCCAGACCACAGTGTCCAGTTGGGTTAAACACTTTAGCATTTCCCAGCATCAACCGTAAAGATGTGGTAGAAGAGAAGCAGCCTTGGGCATACCTCAGCTGTGGTCATGTTCATGGCTATCACAACTGGGGACATCGCAGTGACACAGAAGCCAATGAGCGGGAATGCCCTATGTGCAGAACCATTGGCCCCTATGTGCCTCTCTGGCTTGGTTGTGAAGCAGGCTTTTATGTGGATGCTGGTCCTCCAACTCATGCTTTCACCCCTTGTGGACATGTGTGCTCTGAGAAATCTGCAAAATACTGGTCTCAAATCCCACTGCCTCATGGTACTCATGCATTTCATGCTGCCTGCCCGTTTTGTGCAACACAACTGTCTGGGGAACACAACTGCATCAAGCTAATTTTTCAGGGTCCAATTGACTGATATCACTTTGCAATGACCACAATAACATTTTCTTTAACAATTTACTGTGAAGATTTTGCCACTAACTCTAGATTTTACCTTTTTTTATAATGTTATTAATAGGGTGGTAGGGTGGGGATGGGGAACCGACAAGGAAATTGTGAGGGACTGTGGTGGAATTGGGATACATTGATACCTGGAACTTGACAGATATCAGTGGTGTTGCATGCTCAAAAGCAGCATATTCATGAAGTCTTCTTGGTCAAATTGTAGTATATTTGTAATCTTTTTATTAGTACCCTGGATCAGAGAAAGGTGTCTTAATGATTTTTTTTAAGCTAAGATTTTTTAATGGAAAGGTTTTTTCTTCTAAACTTTGACAAGCCTTTAAAACCTATTTTTCAAATCTAGAAGGAACATGCAGAATGTAACTGTCTTTAATTTGCAATATAATTTAACTTGAATAGTTTCTCAAGGAGCTAATACAGAATGTGTGGACAACCATAGGTGAATGTTCACTAGAGATAATTGGATACGTGAGAGAAAAATTAGCTGCCGAAATTGTAGATTATAAAAGCTATTAAAGTATCTATTATGGTGTAACACAGCTGGCCAAAAAGGCATCAAGGATTACTTGAAACTGAGGAAATCCTGTTTGCATTGATTTCCTTTCAGTGTAATAGATATCCACTGTTCATTATGTATGGTATATGGCTGACTTTTTTTTTTCTCCCCCCCCCTTTAACCTGCATCTGGTGAAACTGCTTTACTTTTTTTACATACTTAGTTCTGTTTTTCAAGCCGATGTTCTGTATATGTGTAGTCTGGCCTTTTTATTTCTGCTTAACTTAGCTTGCCCTAACTGCTCCTTGCATGCCCATGACCATTGGGTTAACTGAGATGTAGCGAGCCTTTAAAAACTGCAGTAATGAAGGGGTAGAGCTGCAGCAAGGCAGAAAGTTTAGGTACAGCTTATACAGAACTTCATTAGATAGACCTGAATTCAGGAAAGCACTTAGTTGGTGTTTAAATATAAGCCCACGGATGGGACTGTTTAGGTTCTCAAGTGCTTCAATGGATTGTGGTTATATGCTGTTATGTTTTGAAATAAAAAAGCAATTAAAAATAAGTTACTTTTTTAAGCTCACTTACTAGCCAAAATGCTGTAAGGAGAGCATCGTTTCTAGTTCAGCTGAGTATTTTTGTTCAGTTTTCAACTTGCTGCCATCTGTCACCTTTTTTTTGCAGATTGAGATGTGTTTGTATCCCTTTTTCACATGTTTGCAAATCAAACAACATTCAAATGTAATCAAATATATGCGCCAGGGTGGTACATCTGAAGTGGATCACTTGAAATTCCTGACTTTGAGAGCTGATAAATGTTTACTATGGAAATAATTAAATCAGAATTTCATGAGATGTACCCCGCCCGCTACTAGTTTCATTTCATACAGAATGGTAACTCTGATTTATATGGCTTTTTTGTCCTTTTGCTTTCTGTACTCTTGGTATCTGAGGTATCAATCTATCCGGGTTTAAAAAAAAAAAAGTATTTGGGAGAAAATAACATCTCTAGATGAAATTGATCATTCAAGCTCAGTTCTATTTAATCAACTATAGCTTTTTGCTATATTTGTGCCCTTTGTATAAATATATAATTTATATGATTTTAATATATTCTGTATATATATACTTGAATTGGCCTGTTCATATTTTGGTTGTAAAATTGTTTTATAGTTAACCTTATAAACATTTTACACGTCCCTTGCCAGTGGTGATGGGATGTACTTTGTCTGCTGCTGTTATTAATATAATTTTGCTGTATAAACGTCCAGCATTTTAATAATTTGAAAATAGCTTTACTTTTCTTTTTATGCTTTTGCTGTTAAAAAAAAAAAATTGTGCAGCATTTTCTCTAAAAATCCCAAACTGTACAGTTTTTGTCCCACTCAGTGATTGGAAATAGGATGAATCTTGTTAACCTAAACCTATACGCTTCTTCCTAGTGCCTTTTCAATGAGATCTTCTTGTGATTCCATATTCCGAGTCGTTACTCCCACAAGACAACCTTGTGGCTAATCTTCATGAAGAGCGGCAGCCCAAGCAGATCGGGGAGAAACGCCTTTGGCCTTCAATTCCTTGTCATGGTTTCTGTCATAAATGTGAAGGTGCCTCTTCCTTGTTTATATTCAGTACAAGTTCCTCAGGTCCCATATGCATACTGCAGCATTATTTCTATTTAGCATATACCTCATCTGTGAGAGGCAGTCTCACCTCCACCTCGTTCTTATTGGACTCTGTGAAATACTTAAGTTGTTTCTCACAAGAGATGCTATGAAAACACACTTTTGGGAAATGTTCCTTGCTGAATTAAGGCCACGAGCTGTGTGTTAATGCTGGTGGCCAGTCTTGAGCTCTGTGTGCGACAGCTTCACGGGTCTGGGGTGGCAACTTTTGCTGAGCTGATCAGGACTTGCATGCGTAGTCTCCTTCTGAGCGTAAATGGGATTGTAAAGCCCGTGCAGATTCCTAGGCATCTCCATTACCGACCTTCTTTACTTTCTTTCTGTGCTGTTGCAGTTTAATTGCTGCTTCAGGGCTTCGTATGGCTGCACCCTGTGCAAAGGGAACGTACAGCGTTAGAGGGATCCTCACTGGAGACAGCACACCATCTGGTTGTGGTGCGTTTGGCTTGCATGAAGTGCAAGATTGGCTAATGGTTTGTATCCGGGGGAAGCATCAGTTGGAAAAGACTCTGTTCTGAGCAAGACTTTTTGTTTCTTTCACTGTCAGCAATTCTGTATAACACAAGAAACACTGCAGGAAGGAAAACTCTCTTATCTGGGAAACAAACTTCCACAGATCCTTTGCGTGAATCCAGGTACTTTGCCATTAAACAGTATTCAAATCGAGGGTGAGTCCCACAGAGCTGGATTTACTGGGAAGGCAGAAGAGTTTGTAGCTTTTTTTTTTTTCCTCAAATGCTACTGCCACACACACCGCTCTGATCAAATGACGGACCATGCGGCCGCTTGGCCCTTTTCTCCTTCCCTCCTCTCAGTAAACACACCTTCACTGGTCTGGCAACTCAGTAGGAGAAAGTTGTTTCTGGGTAAATAAGAGTGGTCCTGTTTGGAGTGAGTAAACTTGAGAACCACCCTCCAACTTTGTTTCGAAAGCTTATTTCATGATTTCAGTGTCATCGTATTTCTTGCATACCATTTCAAACGCCAGCAGTGTATTCTATAAGGATTTTTTTTCACTTGTTACTGTTGATTCTATTTGAATGCTTCAAAACCAGCTTTGACTGCAGAACTTGTAGCTAAAAGTATTTTTCTAGTCTGGTCTTAAAAAAAAAAAAAAAAAAAAAAAAAAAACACA
>VZTL01057506.1:0-28590 GCA_013400535.1 Scopus umbretta | reverse complement strand
AAAAAACCACCACACAGACCTAAAAAAAAAACCCCAAACAACAAAAAAAAGAAAACTCTGGCATATCCCATACACACTGGAGCTGTTACATGTTCCTTTTTCCTGGCAGCTTCTTGATAGAGTGCTGAAGTCTTAACTAGATGACTGAGTGAGCGGTAAGCCTTGTTCTTACTTTGAATCGTGGTCCAAGTTGTACAAAAGCGTTAGCATGATACTGCATTTTAATCACTAAGGGTTTTTTTTTCAAGTGTGGTCACTTTGTGCCTCAGGGTACGGTAATAGTACTGCACTGGTGGAGTAACTAGGGAATTTTTTTTCTTTGTGAGGGTGGGAATGGGGCTGAGAAGATATGAAAGCCGTTGTCAGGCTGGTTCCAGTAGGGACAGACCCACCTTGAAGCAAAGGCATGCCAGGAACCGATCAGGAACGTGACTGTAGCTGCTCCCACTTTCAGACCTGGTTGATGCTCTGAGAAGGTTCTCCTCAGTTCATTAGGAAGCTCCCGGGTGAAATGGAAAGGCTGTGAACTTCCCAACAAAACACTTCGGTGCTTTAATGGCAATTCCTGCAATTTGAGGGTTGTACTTCAGAGCCCGACTGGGGAGCAGAGGTGCTGAGTGTATCACAGTGAGAAACCGCAGGAGTCTGAGTAGAACTTACTTTTTAACTCCACACACCACCCAAAATAAACTGTTGGTTTCAACTGTGGTAACTCTCCCTTAAGTGCTGTTGCAGTAGCTGATGGCTTTGCTCACCATTCTTTCATTTTTCTGGAAGTGGAAGGAAGCTTCTCCAAGACAGTCATGTTTCTGTTCGTCCAGCTCATAGTCTTGACACTTTGCTGGGGTCAGAGCACTGTTGGTAGTGATCTGGCCATCAGGAGACCTGATAGAGGCGTTTAAATGCATTTTCAGTGTGGTAGGAAAACTGACCTGCCTTGACCTCTGCTCTTGCTAAAAGTTGAGCGGCAGATCTGCTTTTGGAACGAGCTGCGCTTGTCCGTTCTCTGTAAAGGAACGCCCTGTCGTGGGTGGTTAAGTCTGGCTTTCCCCGGGACTGTTGTTAACATTGGATGCGAAGTGGAATCGGCAGGTAGAGCTGCTGATGGGAGCAGGCAGGAAGAGAATCTGTCTGTTGGGTGCTTGAGCCGAATAGGTGTGGACAGCCCAGCTATTCTGCAGTGTTCTGGCCAAGGATTCCTCCTCCTCGTTTGCTCAGCTTTCAGCCTCTTGTGAGTTCTTGGCTCCTCTCATTTCCTATTTATCCGTGTGGTTGCAGGTAAACGAGTGAATACAGCTTGGAAAGAAAACAAACAAGAGAATTAAAAAAAACATGTTCAGGCTTGCTTATCTCTTTAAGGAAAATACAAATTGGAGTTGCAAATGTCTTTTACGGATTTTCACTTTTTTTTTTTTGTGAGCACTCTTCATGAGTCTTCACACTTGGTATTGTGAATTAAAAGGAAAACCAAGGTAAGGCTGGCTTTTTGGAGGGGTGGGTGGAGAGGGGGTAGTTTCTAGGATGAAGTCGCAGGAGTTCTGCAGGCCCCGTGCAAACCGTGTCCCACTGACTGCAGCAGGCACTTCGGTCTTGAAAGAACAGCGGAGTCGGCCTGGACAGGTAGCAGAGGTAGAGCTTTACTTCCCAAGTTGATCACGGTTCTCATTTATTAGCAGCGGAACAAAAATACGAGTTGCTTGGGCAACCAAACTACAGATGACACTGGTGGCTGTCAAGGTTTCCTTTTAACGGGGCATGTTTATGCTTTCCTGGTGGGCAAGCCGGTCCTCGAGTCGCCTGGAAGTCCCTTCTGTTTGTGATTAGGGATGGGTATCGCTTTCCTCTTGGATCAAATACGTGATGGAGAGCCCCGGGGAGGCTCTTCGTGGCACAACCGTAGGAAAAGTCTCGTTCACGCCGCGAGGCCTGTACAACGGAGGAGTGATGTTTACCTTTAAACAGTGTCAGCAGCTGTTAAAACTTCTGGGTATATTTGTAAAATTGGTCTTTTATATGCCATGTGAAATGGACTGAAATAATTTCTTTGCTGTTGTACCTGTGGAAGTACAAGCCATTTTACAGGAAAAAAAAAAAAACTTCAAAAAAAAAATTAAAATATCTCAATATTGTCACTGACTCCTTCAGTTTTTTCCCCTGCTGGTTGGTTGTCAGGGTTTAATTTTGATTTGCAAAAACATAAATAACTTCAAAAGTAAACTGTTTCTCTTACTCTTTTATTCCCTTTCTTCTACTCCTCAACAAACAAAAACCTAAGCCTTTGACTGAGGATTCTTAAGCATTCAAGGTAGTGGAGTGTATTCAGGTGTGAGTGCCCTGAAATTTCAGTTAATTCACTTCCCTGATTTTTAAATGGAACTGTTTGTTTTCAATGCCAACTGCCTTCTTGCGGTGTTAACATAATTGCTAAATAAAAGCAATTTCCAGGAATAATATGCTTTGTGACTCTTGAAATTAATTTCCTTAATGGTAATTCAGTGTTTTGTTTGCATCTGTGTATTTGTCCCTCTTTGTATGCAATTCCTGTGAGTGCATGAGCTTCATTTTTTTTTTTAAAGTGAGCTAAAATGAACTGTCTGCTTTTTTCTTTTTTTTTTTTTGGTAAATAGAAAAAAGAAAAATGTTGGCATGAGCATAGGAAAGGGAAATAAGGATACCTGCAACTTTCTCTGGATGCGGTCATCTGCCAGCTGGCTAGCTGGCTTCCTTGTAGTTGAAGAAGCGCTAAATACTTTACAGGGAAGATGCTCCCCGGCTTCTCCGGGGAGAAGCTTTGGATTATTTGCGTGTGACTCTGTCCGCCGACCAACAGGAGAGTAAAACCTCCTTCCTCTGGGCCTGTCGCTGTCTGCACTGGGCCCAGCTCCATTTCGGGACGCCTCAGGCGTGCTGGCGCCGGGCGGGCTCTGCGCAGACGTGGTCAGACCGGTCTCTGACACGCTGGGTTTCCGAATAGGGATTCCGTGCTTGAAGAAAAGCAGCGCCCGGGTGGAGAGCAGCCGTTCGTACCTGGCCAAAGACGGGGACGGTCCTTTTTTGCTTAAAACGGTTGAAGGCAACCTGAGAGAAGTAGTTCTGCTGGGGATGTTGGTGGGGGAGAGGGGCTTCTGCTCATCCCTAGGAGGCTTCTGCTCATCCTTAGAGGAGGAGATGAGCATCAAAGGCAGGAATAAGGACTGAGAGGGAGGAACAAGGGATTGTTTGGAGCTGAGGTGGCTGGCCGTGTCCCCCGAAGGCCTGGGAAGAGAAGCGTCGCCGCTCGGATCCTGAAGCAGCAACCTTCAGTCGCGTCCTTTTGTGGGCTTTTTACACAAATTGTGGATTTTGTATCAGTTTCAGGACATCGTTTAGTAGGCCTGGTGGTGTTGGGTTGATGGTTGGACTAGATGATCCCAGAGGTCTTTTCCAACCTTAACAATTCTATGATTCTATTCTATCTGGCAACACCACGGGTTTGGTTTTTTTTTTTTGTTTAAACGTACAGCTTCCAGTCTGTTCTCAGTTCATTTTATGCAAGACAACAGGACCAAACGTCATCCTAACAATCCCATTCCTGTGCTACTTTTCTCCTTCTTCCAACTACCTGATTAAAGATGCTGCGGTGTTTTTTCACTCCCTGCTGAAGAGAGCGTGTATTCCTGCCTCTGTGTTACCTGGCTGTAAAACTTCACTTCTTAGTTACTGCAATTTGTGCTGCTGGGAAATGGTCTGTGTGAGATGTTTCCAGAGCATTTGTGATTACTGCTTTTCTTTCCTTTTCAAGGTATTGCTGTATGGATGCATATTTTTAGGAGGAACTTCAGAAATCTCTTTCATGTGAGACTAAGGCAGACAGAAGTTTGACATAGGTGTCTGAGCCTGATATTGCTTTTCTTTTCAACTCCCTGAACACTCATCTCCGAAGGCGGGCTCAAGATGAGGAAATACTTAACAGCAGAAAGGAATTCAGTAGAACCCTAATTACATCAGTGCTTAAAATTATATATTTTATACATGTGTATAATTACACAGGTAGAGAAATACATTTTGTGGAGTGTTTGCCTTAAATGCCCTATTTTTAAAACTCTAGCTAGGGAGCAGGGGCCATGGCCTTTGAACTGAGTGGGGAATTTGCCGCTTCTGGTAGAAATTGTCCTCTGCCAGAGCAGCGGAGGATGGCAGGGAAGGGAAGGAGGCTGTACCGCAGTCTAAAATTAGGCTTGGACTCCCTCAAAAATACGGTGAGGCATTGGGGGACTGCCCAGCAGCTCTGCCTCCCCTCCTCAGCCCGGGGTTAAACCGCAGGGTGCGGACGGGGCTGTGCTGGCCGTGCCCACAGACCAGAAGAGGGATGCTGCTGCCTGCGCCCGTGGGTTTCATCACGGATGGTTTCTCTGTGGTCCTTCTCCTGCGCATCACCTTGGGAAGGCGAGGGAGGTGTGCCGCAGGCGGCTCCCGGGCGGCTGAAATCCAGCTGTGTTAGGGAGAGGAGCTGGGGCTTGGCCTCGGCCTCAAGGGCCAAGTGGGCTTTGGGCCAAATTGCCTGTCAGGCTAAGACCCCGACTCCAGCTCAGCAGGCTGGGGAGAGCAATGAGTAACATCTGGCTAATCGCGGGTCCGTGGCGCATCCCCTCCCCTCTTTATCTCCCTCTGATTAAATACAAGTGAGGAGCCAGGGAAGGGCTGGAGGAAGGGAGAACGGGGCCAGAGCAACTCTCCTGATGAGAGGCTCCGGACGAGGACTGGGCTAAGCTTTGTCCGAGCTGTGTCTGTACGATGTGGAGTCTCTTCTCGTGTTAAATGTGATCAGCAAACCCTGCCTGTGTCTGTACCAGGAGGCTGGTGTATTCCCCAGCCCCGGGCTCACCTCTGTCCTGCCTCATAGTCCTGGGAAAACTGCTTTGCTTTTTCTCTCCCATGCACACATGTATTTTCTTATCCTGTTTGGAAACCTTGACCTCCGCTGAAATCTTCGGGTCCACGCAGAAAGGCAAGTAGCGTGCTGCCGTAGCCATGCTGCACTACGGGGGCTGTATGGGCACCTAAACTGTAGCCAAAAAATGAACGGAGCCCAGGGGCAGGCAGCAAGATAACGGGGAGGGCAGGTCTGACTTCTGGCTTTCCTCTGCTGTACCCTTGGGCTGGATGTTTCTCATTTCCCCTGTCCTATCTAAAGAACAGGAACTGTAGGGTTACCCAGCCCTGCTTGGAGCGTTGAAATGACGATTTGAGGGTTTTCTGAAAGAAATCTGGCTTTTGACTAAAGGGTTTCATCACCCCTTCCTGCAAGCAGAAAATAAATGTTTCCCTTTTTTTAATGGGAATGTTCCCTGCAGAAACCAGTGTCTTCCTTCATGTTTCTCTTCTTCTCTCACCCTCCGTGGGCTCCCAGGAGCACTGTCCCTTCGGTAAGATCTGTTTTCTCCCTCCCCTCCCTTCCCATCGGGATGTACCACCCCAGTCCCAGAGTCCGCTGGCTGGGCCCTTCACATGAAGATCCTCCTGCCTTTTCCTGAGCTGGGAAGAGTCGTGCTGGCAGGGAGAGTCGGCCCCTCCTTGGGAGGAGAGCCAGGAGGGTGACTTCAAGCCAGATCAGGAGTGGCCAGTGATTTGAGTGCATGTAACTGAACATGTCTAGACAGCCAGGAGCCTCCAGCGGAGAGAACAGCGAGTTTTACAGGCGATCCCTGATGTACAAGGAGAAATCTTGCCTCCCCAACACACGTGTAGGCCAGATGTTCCGCCTCGCCGTTGCTGCGGAGATCCGCAGGCTCCCGAGCTGCATGGACAGCAAGCAGCGAATATGGGCTCCTGGTCTCCTACCCAAGGCGAGGTTCCGCAGGCAGGGACACGCATGCATGCAGCGAATGCAGAAAGAACTCGGATGCGTGTGGAGCAGCAGGGACCTGCTGCCTGGGCAGACGGGCAAGGAACACGTGGGGAATCTGAGGAAGTTCAGGGTTGGTCTGCCATGCAGGGTTCAACGCGGCAGCAGCAGGTCTGGTGTGTCCTGGGTGCGTGCAGGACTCACTGCAAGCCATTAGGTTAGGAAGTGCATGCCAAGCAACCACCTGCATGGGACAGCACATGGAAGCACACAAATATCCAAAACTCTCTTTTTTTTTTTTTTTTTAATTGGCTAGGACTTGCAGGTGGAGATTTATATTAAAATTGAAATAATTCATAGCCCTACAGTCAGGAGGCAGTATCTATACAACACAAGGGTGTTGTATTTAAGGCAATGGAGCAACTTGCTTTTCTTAATCCTAAGCGGGTAATTTTTAGTTGGTCTTTGCTCACAAATGCAATGCTTCACTGCTGTAGATTTCTTTAAATAGAAAAAACATCTGATCTGGATAAAGTTTTCCCCACTCAGAAAACTTTGACCAGTTTGGTCTGAGCAAATTCTGCAATGAGCATCATCACTCCTCCATCAACTTCCAAACAGAAGTGTTGGGAGTGGTTTGTTCTGCAGCAACCCTCAGCATCTGAAACTTTATCTTGAACAACGAAATCAATTAAAACACTGAAAACACCTTTAAGGTGACATTTCCAGAAAGATTCAGACATTCAAGCCAATGACTCCACAGTGGTTTGGGTTACTGGAAACATCATGTGTGCCAGCAAATACACCAGAAATTTCCTCGAAAGCCTTGAAGTCTTTTCAAGTGATTCACAATGCCAGACTGGCTGGGAAGAGAACCCAGACACTGTTTGCAGATTTGAAGGACTTGGCATGTTTTGTATTCAGAGTCTGCAATTAATAAACACAGAGCCTGCTAGGAAACGTGGCCCTGGCCCCTCATCTCAGCAAATGTAGATCAATGCCCTGCAGAGGCTGGTGAAACTACTGCGCTACGTGCTGCTCTGGATCTGGCTTTTTTTTTTTTTTAAGGGAAGTTTTTTGGAAACAGATCTGGGGGGTTTGGCAGGAGTTCTCCGAAGCGTGGCTGTACTTAGCCTGGGAGGATAAAGCACCATTAACGTTGCTACGCGTACGGCAGCTCTGTCTGTGTCTCTGGCTCTCCTGTGCTCTGCAAGCACGGATCAAAAGCAGCCCGGTCCTGCCCTTCTGAACTGAAGACATGCTCACACTGACGGATTTTTCTGAAAAAACAAATGTCCTGGTTTTGAAGCAAAGAATAAATTTGCCGTGGGAAACCGGAGTAGCTGATGGATGCCGTAGCCCAGGGTTCGCTCTGGCAGCCCTGCCGGATGCACAGGGTTCCTTCGGGACTCTGATCTGCAGAGCATCAAGCAGCATGAAGGGGCTTCCAGCCCCGGGGCTTGTACAAACTCTTCTTTCAAGAGGGATGTGGCAAGGGTTGAACTCTCACATCTTCAACCGGTTGGTGAAGTTGTACCGGGGTGTAACAGGGGTGGATCGTGTGTCTCAAAGGTTGATGTTTAAGTGGCTTTTTTTACTAGAATCAGCAGTCTGATTTGTTCCTCTTGACAGTATCACTGTAGGATTATGCACTGATGTTGAGTTGCCTCCTGCTTTCCTCCTATGTTCTGAGCCCATGCAGGGTGAAAACCCAAAGAATCACCCTCAAGCATTTGCTCTGTATGTTTCTAGTGATCACTGGTTTCCCCAAAAAAACAACCCACAAGCCGTGTTGAAGGGTCATATGGAAAGGAAAGGGCAGTAACTGTTCCCAGCACCAGTGGCCAGGCACAGCGGGATGCTGTAAGCGGAGGGAATGAGCGGAGAGGGACACATGGATGAGGATCAAGGTGGGATGAGACATTGTCATTGAGTTTTTGCTGGGGTTTTGGTGGCTATAGAGGCTTGTAGGGCAGAGCACATTTAGACAATACCTTGCTGGTGTATCTGAAAGCAGATGGATGAGGAGATGGCTGCTGAGGGCCTGTGCCACCTATGATGGTGCCCACTCCTGCTGTGGTGGGGCTCCCCAAACCTCCCTCCTCAGAGCACCGCTTGGGAGCTCAGCCCCGGAGGGCTCGGGGCTTAGGTGCCACCTTCGATCCGCAGGTCTGAGTTACAAGCGGTCAAAAACCCAGCCCAGGCTGCTGGATGCCAGCCTGGTTTGAGTTTGCGTCCGGCCAATGCCATCTCTTCCAAGATCATGTCTCATCTTCATTTTTGAGCCTTTTGAAGAGGAATAGCCCTGAACTTCCCTTGGAGGCTGTCCTGCTGTTACTCGCCCTCCCCCTGAATGATGTGTATGTCGTTGAGACATAATATTAAGACACGTGTATGTCTTATGTCATTGAGTCTGGCCCTGCTTTTTAACCATCCTCTTCGGAAAAAGGCTACCAGGCCCTTTAACTCTCAAGTTTTTCTTCTTGTTCGGGTGCACGGACATAATCAAGCCACTGTCAATCTTCTTTCCCATAAGCTTAAGCGGGATGAGATCCTTATGAGCCTTTCTACATGGTATTTTCTCTGGCTTTAAAACCATTTTTTTGCTTTTCTGTGCTTTTTCAAGTTTCTCTACTCAATCCGTGCATGCACTTTCCCGCTGAGCTCCTCAGTGGAATATAGAGATGTAAGATCATATCCCATCCTTGCAACCGCCCTGTTTATACCCACAAGGCTCCGGGCAGCTGGTAAGTCATGGGAGTTACTGGTTCTACTGAGCTGAACTGGGTGGGACTGGGGCTCCCTGGCTGCAGACGCTCACCCCGAAGCCCCCCCTTGCCACCAGCCCCATTCCCAGGATTGGGCTCAGCCTGCCAAACAAGCCCGTTTGCTCCGGTAACCATCCTGCCTTCCTCCTTACTCGCCGCTCTGCATGCGACCAGCAGAGATGTTTGGATGGATTTCCAGCTCATTAATAGCAAGGTCCTGAGGCAGCAGGTCAGTGCTGCGCCCCGGGGAGCTCCCCCAAGCCAGAGTCTGGTATTGACCACACCGTAAGCCACTTAACCTGTGTTTATTGATATTTTGCAGTCCTGCTTTCAAATGTCAGGGTGTTTGAAGTAAAAAGCCGCCTGGCAGTCTCTCTGTATTTCCTACAGCATGCTGGGCTGTTAGTAAACCTGAGCATTATCTCATTAAGAATGAGAACACGTGTGTTTGGTCCTTATTTCCTATACAACCACCCAGTGGAACCAATTGTTTTTGCATTTCTTTATTCTTCGAGTTAAATCCTGCACAAATGCAGGCGGTTTTCCACCTGGGACAGACATCTGGTGGTTACCCCCTTTGTGTTATTCGATCCTAGATCCACACTAAACCATCTTTCTATTTTTCTAGAATTTCCTTGCTATCCACAATGAATTAGATATTATTAGCTGCACTGTCAGCTGCCGCTTGCTTCCGGGAGGTTTCTTGCCTCTGGTTTTTACAGGAACAGAGCTGTGATGTGCAGGGATGGCTGACTGCCTCTTGCACTGGTACCACTAAGAAATGCCCTTCTTCACCCAGTCTGTTAATGCACAAGCATTCTGCACCTAGGCGTTCGTTTGCTTTTTACTTCCCTATTTTTCTCTTTTCTATTCCCCCCGCCCCCAGCAATAACATCAAACTACGTACTCCAGGATTTACAAGGTAAAGCTGCTCCTTGGAGAATACTACAGCAGCGATCAAAGTCCCGGTAAGCTTTTATTCCCCGGCGATTAGCTGGGTGCTCCCACTGGCCCAGCACCGTGCCGAGCGACGCATCAATTTTATTTAATCGGATTATGCAAAGCATCTTGCTGTGCAATGGCAGGATGAGGCAGACACCTGGCACGGTGGCTGGGATTATCTCCGTTGTCGCTCAGATTTGGGGAGCGCTGGTTGGGGATGGAGAAGCCCACGGGCAGGGCTGGGTGCTGGCAGGGGGGCAGTGGTACACTCCCTGGAGATGCTCGCTGGGTTGCTGCATAGGGTTTTCCTCTCATTTTCTCAGCAGGAGCAGGAACTAGAGAGTTTATATTCCTTCTGCCTGGACCTGGATGTGGCCATGGGAAATGGGGATTCACCCTGTCTCCCCATCCAGCTTGTGGGAGCAGCGCAGACTCATTCAACAGACATCCCTGTTGCATAAAAGTGTTTTGTTTTTTTTTTCTAGGATTTTATCTGCAGGTTTATGGCCATCTCCTGCTTTTCTAGAAAATCCCAATGCAAATCCAGCAGAGCAATAAGGTACCCGACCCGACGCGCACACCCGTCTTGGTCTCTGCCACCACTGGAGCATAGGATGTGGACCTCCGAGGTGCCCCGGGTACCAGACGGGATTTTGGGTGCAGAGGCAGATTCCTGGAGTTTTCCACCAGCTATTGTGGCTTCATCCTGATTCCCCCCCGCCCATCTGCTTTGTTTTAAGGATTAACATCTGGAGCTGTGTGAATGTATCAGAATTGCAGCTATCTTTTCTTCTTCTTTTTTCTTTTTTAAAGCCCATATGGTTGCAGGGAGAAACACAAACCCGAAGAGAAGATACTTCAAAAGAACGCCAAATATAGAACATTAAAAAAAAAAAAAAATTAAGACAATTTTGAATAATAGCAATGTATGAGCAAGTTTCTAAAAAATCTGCCGACTTTGAAGCCAGTCTCATGACTTATGAATATTTAGAGCTGACAATCTTGGATACAGGCTTTTCCTTGAGCTTATTTGGAAAAGTGGAGCTAAACTCGAGTGCAAAGCTGAGAGTGTGATGAGCTCAAAGCAACCTGGCCCGGCGGGGCATGTTGGAGTTTTGTGAACACTGGTTCTTCATTCTTGTGGATTTAAGCAGGCGGGTGATGTTTCCCTGAGATGCGCTGGGGTTTTGGGAAGCAGCCCACCCTATTGAACCTGCTCCATTGGGTCCTTTGAGCATTTCTGGGTAACAGTCCTGAGCTTGGAAAGGGGACCTTGGGGCTGTTTTAGCCTTGGCTGCCCCAGGAGACCCACGTGGTCTTCCTAAAGTGCTGTGAGATGTGAGAAAAGAGCAACCTTGGGATTTATTTCCCCGTTGGAGCAGGGGGGAAGGATGCTGCTGCTTTCAAAGGGTTTGGTTCTTCGGAGACCCAAGACTGTAGGCAGGTGTTGATAAAAAGGAAGGGCTGGAGCAGATTGCTGATGAACCGCCTGGATTTCCCTGTTTCCCTGCATATCTCCAGTTTTGGGGTCCAGCAGGTGTCCTGGGGCTGGTGTGGGATGCAGTCGTGGATGTCATTTGTGTGTATGATGTTTGTCATGTAAACTCCACCAGGATTAAGCTGCTGGTAGGAACACAGCTAAAGGCATTGCTGGTAAACGTCTAAAATTAATTTTTTTTTTCTTTTTCAGGCTGAACTTCTAAAGTGTGTATATGAATGTGCAGTGTGTGCAGAGGCCAGATGTTGGGGCCGCAGGTGGGTGTAAGGGTGCAGGATGGCTTGTGGCTGTTTGAGTCCATGGGGACTCATTGGCTTGTGCATGGGATACCCAGCGATTTTGTGCTTCTTCCCTCTCGGTGTGCTGTGCTGGATTCCAAAGCTCTTGCTGGGGCGTCTTTGAGGGGCTGGGTGAGCTACAGGGACACTGAGCACGGTCAAGTCACTGTGGGCGACCAGCCCTTAGGTCGCGTGGCTGCTGCACCCCCTTGAGCCCACGCTAGTGGGTGCCCTCCAACGCACCCCGCCGCAACGCCGTTACCAAATGTCATTGCACCCGCCTGGAGAGAAACCAGGCTCTGAGGCAGCCCCAGACCCGGCACCATGGCACGTCAGATGCTGCAAGGCCATCAGAGCGGCATTGCTCGGCCGGAGCCGCAGCGTCGCTCAAAAGCCAAGCTGAGATGCAGCATCCGAGCATCTCCAGCTCTGCGGGTCCCCGTCAGCCTGGGCAGAAGAAGAGATGCACCTAGAGATTTTCATCAGAGATTTACTGCTTCCCTGCCCTCAGCACAGCCACTTTGCGTGGGGGCTGTGAGGGCTTTGTCACAGCCGTGCTGTAACTCACAGGAGAGCGTCAGGACGATGGAGATGGCGGCCAAAAGCACTGAGCTTTCAGCAGATGCTCACCTCCTGCGACATACAGCCCTGTGCGGGCGCAGGTGATGCTCTTGCAGTCTAGCACCAGCCAACGCACGGAAAAATAGACACCACCCCCACCACCACCCCCCAAAAAAAAAAAAAAAAATCAGGACGCTTTTTCCCAGTGACTTCGGTGGGAGGAAAAGTGGAGCTCATCAAGTAATGAAACGAAGGCGCAGCTCAAGGTCTTGCTGGAGGCTGTTGTGATAAAGGTCCTGGAGTGCTGCGAGAGGGCTGTATTTGCAAGGAAATAATTGCTGTAATAAATAAAGCGATTACACATTTTTCCAGATGTATTTAGGGCTAGGAGGCTAAGAGGAAATTCCTAGCTGAATTTCTGTCTGTGGGATAACCCTGTTTCCATGGTCTTCCCTGCCAAGAATCACTTAATTATGAGTAATTAAAAAAACCCAACCCCAAAACAGGGCTTTGATTTGGCTTTAAAATGCTGAGGGATTTGGGGACAGGAAAATGGAATAAGGGAATAAACAAAAAAATGAACCGAGTGACCTCCTGTGCGGGCGGGACTCGGCAAAGAGGGGATGCTGGGGGGAAAGGGCATGCTGCTTATCAGGGCAGGGATTTTGGCCACCGATGAGCCACGTCTGGTACGGCACGATCCCGTGCCCATGCTGGAGCCAGGGATGCTTTTCTGGTTCCTTAAATAAGCACAGAAGAGTTGTTAATCGTGTCATTTCCCTCTTCATTCTCCCTGGCAAAGCAAAATCTCTGTTTGCTGCAGGGCTTTGCAGTCGCTGTGAAGGACCAGGGGCCGCTGGCTCGCTGGTGCAGGGAAAGACGCAGCTTTCCCAGGAAAACCTGACGTGTTTGGACAGGGGCTGGTTCTCGGATGAGGTGAAAAACCCAAGCTCTGGAGCACTTGTGGTCAAAATTTTGGGGGATTCATTTAACTTTCCCTTCCTTGCCAGGGATTTGAGTATGGACCCTCCAAATGCAGCAAAATGATACCAACAGGTAACTTTATCCCTGAGAAATTAAAGGTTTTACTCAACCCTCATCTTATAGAAAAGGGGCGGGGGGACGGACAGTTTTAAGATTTCCATTGCTCTGCTACAAGCCAGCGAGGAAAGCCGGGTTACTTGGAAAAGTTGGGTTGAAAATGGCTTTTGCTGACTGTTTGCCGTCGAGATGGGCCGTTGCTCCAAGTCCTCCTGGCATGAAATGGTCTTGTTTTGAAAGTGCTTAAAAACCACAGGCAGATCTGGGGCTGTTAAATCCCTATGCTGGTTTTTGGGGAGGAATTCCCTTGGCCAGCGGCTCGGGACAGCCCAGCGCTGCCTGTGCGTATTCAGAGATGCTTTAGTGAAGCACAAGCCCAAGTGGGATTTTGGTGTAGTGCACCCATGTTATCCCTATTCTTCTAACTCCGAGACCCACAGCGCCGACGGGACAGGGAGGATTTGCACATCTGTGTTTAACCCTGCCAGGGCTGTGGTTTTCGGGTCCTGGCAATAACTGCTCCTGCTTCACATTGGCGTGAGCGCCCTGGATGCCGGTGGGTTTGTACTTGCAGGGGATGCACATGGCAGCAAGGCTGTGCACGTCGAAGCCCCTCGGGCACAGCCTCCTGGGCTGATGGCTTTGGAAACGCTCCTGGTTTTGTGGGAGAAGGGGAGAGAGCTGCAAGTGATGGAGGGAAAATCTGATGTTGAGGAAAATGGGTGGGGGAGGATGGAAAAGGAGGGACAGGCTGATCCTTTTGCGAGTTTAGGTTATGATAGCCAGGAGGGCAATAAAACAAGCGTGAGGTTGGGATGGAGCCTGCATCCATAATCTCTTTCCCCAGGAGTTGGTCCGCCCCTTTGCGTGTGTGGCCCGGCTCCCGTCCAGCCAAGGGGAAAGGTGGGGAGGGAACGATGAGAAGTGCTTGCACCCATCGCATCTCTCCAAACTCAGAGCCACGGCTGCATGAATGAGCCCCAGCTCCCAGAATAATGTTGCTATTTTGCTTTGGCTGTCAAGGGCAAAAAGAAGAAAAAAACAAAAACAAAACCAAAAAGCTCAGACCACAGAGCAACCAGGGATGCTGAACAAAGCTATCCCTGTGCCTCTGCATCTCTGTCCTCACCAAACACGCGAGCTCATCAGCTGGAGGTGGTAAGGAAAGGTGATAGGTGTCACCCGCCATCCAGATGGGTGTTTGGGTGTCTTATACAGAGGGCATGCGAAAACAGAACATTTATCAAATGGGAAGATGCAGCACGGTGCTCCCCTGGGTTCCGCGGTAGCTGCCCAGATGCATCCGCCGGGCTGGAGAGGAGCCAGGGAGGGCAGGGAGCCGCACGGTCAGGGCTGGCTGCCGCTCCCAAAGCAAATTTCACAGCAACTACTGAGCTTTGCCTTGTCGGCTTGTGCTGAAGCTGCGCTCTTTTTCAAAAGAGACCAAAATCCAACATAGCCAGGGTTTTTGTGGCTGATGCGAGGTACTTAATGTTCCCATTTAATTAAAATTTGGGTAGGGGTGCGACGGCAGGCAGCCGAGCTGGAATGTGCTGGGCTTACTGGGTGGGGGCAGATGTGCCCGTCTGCCGGGGGCCGGGACACCCACGAAACGCTTCCTCGGCAAACGCACCGGGGGCACTCCTGTGGGATGCCCAAGCCCTGGAGATCGGTGGCAGGGGCACAGCCAAACGCCTCCTCTTTGTTCAAACCAGATGTCAAGGCAGAGAAATTTGGGGAAGGCCAACTGTTTCCTGGCCCGCTGGGAGACACTGGTGGAAGTTTGGACTCTGCTTTTGTTCAAAGAGCTGTGAGCATCATCTCGGACACGGATTCAGTCTCTGCCCCATCCTCTCTCTAGGATGACCGAGAATAACAGCTTATGTCTTCACTCCTTGGCTGTAAAATCCTTTTAAACCTTTTGCAAAAAAGCCTGTAGGTTTTGATGACATACTCCTCATGAAAAAAGTCACAGCGACCATCTCGAGCAGCCCTGGCTGTGATCTTTAGCTGCCCGGGAGAGAGCCATCGGCATGGATGCAGACTGAATAACAAGGACTCCCGCAGCTGCGGAGGACAGGACGATCTATTTTTGCAGGGCAGTAAAACCTGCTCGATGCTAGGCGCTGGCAGGAGCTGGGGTTCCGATCTGCTCCTTCCTTGCCTCCAGGTACGGCCGTTCATGGTTCCGGCCTCGCGCTGTGGCTCGGCACAGCACATTCCCGATATCCCATCCTCGGGGTGGTTTTTGAGGGGCGAGCTTGCGGCGGAGCAGGGGCCCGCCTGGACCCCGCAGTTTTTGGGCAGCTGTTGAAAAAGACTTTATCGCAGAGCGCTGGGTTTGTGTTTAATCTCCTTCCCCCTGTCTAAATCATGGCGGAAGGTTTTATATACGGCTCTGACAGCGCCGAACGGCTCTACCGGAGAGGGATGCGGGGAATTTACAGCGCACCGACTGCTGCCGGTTAATATGCAGGCGGAGGCTCCGAGCAGTGAAGGATTCCTGGGTTTAGCAGAAGAGGAGTACAAATGTAAGGCAGGAGCTGGCTGGGGATCTTCCCAGCTCCGGCGGTTTAACCCGCAGGACCGAAGGCTTTAAGGGCTGACGCGGGGGCATGGGGGTCGCTGTGCGGGATGGCCGGGCACCCCGTCCTCTCCTGGGGACCGGGGAGGGCATGGCCAGCGGGGATGCACAACTTTCTGATGCCAGACAGCTGCACCGGGATGGAGCTGGGTTTTAGGGGTGGGATTTGATGCCCAGCACCCCACGAACTGCATCCCAACCCTGACCAAGGCTGGATGAAGGCGCAGAACTGGAGCGGAGGGCACCCGCATCTCCCTTTTGTCATCCCAAGCTCTTCCACCGCCTCAGCCGTGCCCTGGGTGCTGTGGTCCATCACCTTAAACCAAAAAAGCAACCCATTTTTGAGCCCAGGTGGGTTTTTGCAGGTGGAAGGAAAGGTTGATCTTGTCCTGAGAAAAACAGAGGCTGTTCCCTCCCAGGATCCGACCCTTCCCTGACCACACTGAAATATTGGCACCCTCTGCTTTGGTCAGTGCTGGTGGGGGCTTTCCTGCAGCACCCTCTGCTCTGCACCTCGTCCCCACAAGTCCTGCACCTAAATACTGCCTTCGTGGCTGCTTTTTAAATCTTTTGCACTCTCAGTACCTTTGAGTCTTCGCTGGCTTGGAGATGCCTTCCTCCCCCACCCCCCTTACCCTTCACGCTACCATCAGCTTTCTGAGACAGGAGTTTTATTGGAATAAAAGTAGATTTTTATCTCCCAAGCCTGTTTATTAAACTCTCTCCCTTCCTTCATAGCAAGCTGCCACCCACCCTCCTGGACGTTTGTCGATTCAAATCAGGTTTAATCAACTCACAATATTGGACACAGTAAAATTGGATTTCTGAAAGCCCAATAAAGTTGTGCCACTGCACTGTACCGTAGCTTGAGGAGCTCAAATTTCATCACATCATGTCGGCAGCCGCAAGAAACAGCCCATAAGAAACTCATCTACTGTGCTCCAGCAAGCTGCTAAAAATGGATGAAGCCTCTCCCGAAGAAATATTGACTATTAGTATTCTTATTAACATTCTGCTGTCAGAAATGACCAGTGGTAATAAATATGGTTGTATCTTTTCATTGCCCTGCCCATTCATCACTGTCTGGCTGAGCTTCCCTCGGTGCTGGCCATGCTCCCCATCGCCACGCAGGAGCCCTCTCTTCACCCCATCTCCTTGCCCAAAAGGAGCCATTTGCCCTCATGCTGTGACCTTGATTATTAATTTTTTTTCTTTTTTCTTTTTGATGGAGCAAACGGCAGAGCAAGGAGCCGCTGAGAACAGCTCGCTCCGTGTCTGCCCCTCCAGAAGGTCCAGGGAGATGGGAAAGGCCAGGATGCGGTCCAAGCACCTGCGATACTCCCGCTCGCCTGTAGATTTCCATAATTATAACAAGAGATACTGGTGGACTTGGATTATCCTCATGTCTTATTTCTTCCCTAATCTTGGGCAAGCTTTAGCACTAGGGTAAACCAAGCTGTATTTTTGCAGTTGCCTTGAACTAAGCCTAGCGGTGCCGTCCTTGCCCTGTGCCGCTGCCCAGCACCGGCTTCCATGTGCCGGTGTAAACCTTCCCAGGGCCGCACTGTAAACCTGATCTGCCAGTCGATCTGAATTAAATCAAACCTTTTCTCTTTTCTTTGCAGGCTGGTTTTAATCCTGGCGAGCTCCCTGATCTGCCTGCGCACATCTGCAGGATGGCATGGGTCGTGTAGGGGAGAGGAATAAGTGGTGGTGGGAGCAGAGGGAGGAAAACTGCTTTTTTGGGTATTAAAGGGACTGGGATGCTGGTGTGAGACAGCAGGTCTGGGCTTGACTCGTTGCCCAGAAGCATTACCTGGATGAGAGCAAATGCCAGCAAAATCCCTGTTTACAAACTCATTGGAAGGCAGGCGAGGGCCCCGTGTCTCCTTTCATTCCGGCAAGGACGCGGCTTGCCTCGCTCACTGCCAAACCAGCCGCCGGGGCAGCGCGCAGTGGGTAAGGATGTAATTAATGCCGAGGGGGAGCCGATCCACGCATTAACAAACGTTGTTTCCCAACGCGGGGTAAAGGGAGGGTGAATTTGCCGCTGCAGACCTGCCAGTTTCCTTCCTCCCAAATTCTTCCCGGTGCTCGGTCTGACCACTCCTTTTTGCAGGGATCACGGCGTTTAGCTTTGCCCAAGCAGGTGGGATCGCAGAAGCCCGGACCGCTCCTGCCTGCGCAAAAGAGAGAATCCCAAGGAACGATTTCTGCGTTTAACACCAACTGATCATGAAGGGGCTGCTGCTCCAGCCTGTTGCCCATGGCTCTTCAAGGTGAGCAAATCCAGGCAGGCGTAAGCCCTGGATGCCTCCTTTATTGCAGCTGGTTTGATGGAGATAGAAGCCGCTTTGAGGGCGAGATGGTCCCTGGCTGTAGCATGGCTGTACCTTGTCCCTTGGGGTCAGTGTGCAGAAGGGGGCCCTTGGCCACGTCCTTCTCCCAGAGTCTCTGCTCGCTGCAGTGATGCTTCATAAATTCATCTGAAGGCAGAAATCCCCCCCCAAAGGCGGGGGGCTCAGCCACCAGCCCCACCTGTGGTCACGGAGGCCTTGTCCCTGCGAGCATGGGGACTGGCAGGAGGGTGGCCGTGCCCTGACGGCAACGCAAGTGAGCAATTGGGAGATAGCACAGCCCTTGCTGGTTGCCAAAAATAGCCTCTTCCGAGCTTAATAAAGCTGTATTAGCATCGTCTCCGCAGCCTGATGTGCTCCCCCATCCCTGCGGCAGCACGCCACGTCCCCGGGGAGGGGATGCGAGGGCTTTCTCCTACGTGTAGTCCAAGGAGGAGACAGCATCCCACAGCGCCATGCTCTCCACCTTCTGCTGGGCTGGGAACGGAGGCTGCGGAGCCTAATATTCCCCTGTGGATATAAAGACAAGAGCTTTTCTGGGTCTGTGCCCATGAAACAAAACCTTGGGGGGGTGTTTGGGCTGGGGACTCGGCACCACTCCTGCATTTAGGTGCGGGGTGATGGCATCCCTGCCCCAACACACCGACGTACCTGTGGCCGATGGACCAGCTCAGATGGGGCTTTGCTGCTCTGGGGGAATGAAATATTCACTGAGCCGCGAGTGAGCGGTCCCTGCTGCCGAAAAACAGTGCTTTAATGGCTGGGAACCAACACTTACCGGTCAGCCTGAGGGAAAAAATGCCATAAAGGCAATGCAGGTTGTTTTGGTGGGCAGCTTAAAGCCAAGCTGGGGGTTTAGAGCAGGTTTTCCCCCAAGACATCAGTGGCCATTAATTATCCAGAGGCAAAAGCATGGGGACATGGCTGGGGTCCCGATTTCCCCCTCATGGTCTGTCTCGATGGGGCCCGTGGAGCTATTCCTGCTGGACACCTCCAGCAAACCACCCCTGGCTCCCCTCCTGGGTCTGGAAATTAAATCTGAGCAATTTCCAGGTGTGCCGACCCACCCGGTGCAGAAACCGGCTGCTCCGAAATAAATCAGCCGCGGCGCAGAGGCAAGGTGATACGAGCGGCGAGATTGGATTAAGGAGCGAAGGTGGACAAGACAGATGGTGGGGTGGGAAGGGATGAAATGGGCTGGTGGAAATCGAAAGGGAAAAGATGACAAGGACGCCGGGCTCACTAAAAAAGACAAAGTGCTGGGATTTTCCTGCGGGGAGCTGGGAGGAAAACAAAATGCTGAGGAACGTGTTACATTGCCACCAATGCTGGTTGCTCTTGGGTTGTGATGGGCTTTGCTGAGCAGCGCACTGTGGGACCCGTCCCCACCATGGTCCCAGCCCAGCGGGAATGGTTTTAATTTTTTAATTAAGAAGAAGTACTATAACCCATTTATTAACTATGTTTTGAATGGCTCCATCATGAATTAAGGTCAAAATATGATTTCTAAATTCTCAAGCTATGGTGTAGGATTAGCTTTATTGATCTTCTGCATGACTTGTAGGAGCCCCCGTCATTATTTTGACCGTTTTATCACAGAGTAATAGACTTCCCTTTAGATAATTACAGTAACTACATTCAATTTCAATCTTCTGTAGGACTTTTCCTTAGATAATCACACTTAGATCATGTTTCTTTCTTTAGTCACACATACACAATAAACTTTGGATAACAGCACTGATTATTTTAAAGCTGTAATTTTAAGGCTTACCAAAACAAGTTCAAGGGTTAATTATACAAGAAAATTTTAATCTTTAACATCTGTTGCAACACTCATTTTATAAGTAATGAGCATCTACTTCAGGGAAACAAAAAGCAGAATAGGTAATGTTAATACATAACAAAAGTTATTTAAAGCGGTTAAGTTGTATGTGGCTCGGTTCAATTTATACCCGTTTCTCACCCCAGCGCATCCCCGGCAGGGAAAGTGCTGCCGCCTCCGCCACCCGGCCAAGCTCCGTGGGTGTTTGAGACCATTAATTAGGCTTTGCCGTCAGTAACGAAGACAGATTCCCCCTCCAGAGCAAGCATGGGCAGACGCTTATAGCCGATGCTCCAGCCACCTCCGGGGTCAGAAATATCTTTGCATCTCCCAGACCAGAGCGATCTCTCCCTCCAGTCCCCGGTCATTAAAAGGAAATTAATTTCACCAGGCACTGGAGTAAGTAAAGTCTCTGATTTCTGGTCTGTTATGACTGTTAACCAGCTAGATCTCACTTTAATAGCTTATTTTAAAGCACTGGGCCTCTGACAGCCTGGGTGATGGATGGAGCTGTCAGCGTCTGCTTCGTTTGGAGAGGAGAGGAACATCTCTTAAACTAGAAGCTCTATAAATCAAAACGATGAAAATCAGCAAGTGCATTTTTCTGGACAGGGGCGTCCTTCTCCCTGCGGAGTGTAACAGGCACTAAATTGAGGTTGGATTTATCAGGTCTGAAACCCCTTTCGACAGGCGCTTTTCGCGGCTGGAATGGAAGAGAGCGGGCACGGCGTGGCGAAGCCGGGCGGCAGCCGAACGAAGCACCGTCTCCTTCACAAACCCCGACCTCAGAGCCCCCGACCGTGCTCGCCAGCAGCCCCTCACTGGCAATTTCAGAGCAATTGCTGATGGATACAGAGCAGCGCTGCTTTTTCCCATGGTCAATGCTCCCCAAATCCTGTGTGCACCCTGGAGACGTGGGCGTTCACCCCGCCTGCGACGCCTGGAGGTTTGGCAGCGCTGGACCCATTGCACTTTTGTTAATGGGAAAGCAGCGGCGTAAAGCGTCGCACGGGGAGGTGACTCCGCATCCTCCCTCGCCGGGGAAAACACAGCTCCCTCCTTCAGCCCATGGGGCTCAAGCACAAACCAAACTCTTGGGTTTTTCCAGCATTTTTGACACAAACCCAGCATCATAAGGCGCGAGGTTGAGCAATGCAGCTTGCGAGCGCCTTTAAATATTAGCAGGGCAGATTGCTGCCGCTTCAGGCTCTCCCGGATTTGAGACCCCGGTAGCACTGGAGCCTGTTATCCATGTTTTTTCAAGGCTGCCTTTCCCACAAAGCTGGTGGATGGGAGCAGAAGCACACCCCCTCCCCTCCCCAAGATGTGTTATTCGCAGCGCCTTAGTTTTGTTTAATATTGAAAGACGTTTAAAAGGCGGCTCTGACCTAGATTGGGAGCTCTTCGGGGGAAGGCTGTCGCTGGCACAGGCGGGTTGGGGAGCAGCGGGGGAAGGCAGGGCCCGCGTCTCGCCGAGGAGCGCTGCTGCCATAAAATAATCATTTCGGGGTGGGAATTAACCCACTTAACCAGCGGCGCTCTTGGGTTGCTCCTCGGTGAGCGCTCGGAGGTGACCTGAGGTGCGCTGCTCCTGCTCAGCCCCGGCGGTGCCTGTTGGTGCTCCCATCCTTGCTTTGTTTCCGGGACTGCAAAATGTTTGGACCTTTTCCTTNCTTTCCCCCTTTTTCCCCTTTCCCCCTTTTTTCTCCTTTTCCTTTTTTTCCCCCCTTTCCCTTTTTTTCCCCTTTCCATTGCTTTGCTGGGGCTCCACTTCAGCAGCCCCCAGCTCTGCTGTGAGCACCCTGCCCTGCCACGCCAGGCAACCGGAGGGGCCTTTTGGACTCAAGGGACAGACACTTTTTGAAAGCACACCCAAGGTGCTCTTTTTAGGTCAAAAATTTGCATTTTTATATACTTCCCAACAGGAAAGCGCGCCTTTAAAAAATTCGGAAGCGCAGTCACGTCGCCCTGGGACAGGTGCTCGTAATTACCTCTAAAAAAAAATATGAATTTTACTTTTTCTCCTCCAAAAACGTCAGCGTGCAGCCGGCTGCCACGGGGCTGCCAGGGCTGTTGCCTTGGGGTACATCCAAGCTGCACCCCCTTCGCTTTGCGCCGGGATGCAGGGAGGATGTGGCAGGGGCTCCCCCTCAGGGGACCCAGCGGCGGGGAAGGGGCGCAGGGGTCAGCTGGGGTGTCCCCCCCAAACCCCTTTGCACAGCCCCGATGTCTCATCCTTCACCTTGGAGGCTTGTGATGTGCAAACCCCGTTTGGCTCCGGGCGCAAATCCCTCGGTGGATCACGGCTGAGGTTTGGGTTTGATGTACAAACCCCGTGACGCTCCCGCAGCTCTTCCAGGCTCGTCTTAAATCACTGGGACCTTTTCTTTTCGGAAAGAGGAGGCATTTTGTGCCATCGCGATGGCAGAGCACATCTCCCTTCTTATCAGGTCTGGGGTCTCACGGCAAGAGCTGCTGAAGGGAAAGGGAAAACTAGTGAACCACATAATTGGTTTTTGCTTCAGTGATTAATATCGCTTGCAAACAGGTAATCGCAGCTTGAGCAGGCTCCTTCACGACACTTTTCCTAATGAATGAATGTAGCTGGCTGGTCCTTTGCCTTTTAGTGTGAATACAAACGGAGGCAGCTGCCACCGGAATAAATAGAGCATCTCGCAGGGAGAGCAGACCTCTTCATTCAGGATCAGAAACTCCTCGAGATTCCCCAGCAGCTCTTCGCTGCCGCCCGATCTTAAACCATCCCCTTGCAAACCCCGGGCCCAGCACCGACCCATCGCCGCCGACGCGCGGCAGCGATATTGGCCCTTCCAGCCTCCCCTGCAAACTGATAATTCCAGTTTGCTTTCAAGGCGCAGCGATCGGCCCGGCCAGCGGCATTTGCCGGTAGGAGCAGGGGCAGCAACTGAGCGCGGGAGTGAGCGGGCTGGCTCGCTCGGCATGCGGGAGAGGCATTTGTACTTAAGTAATTGGATAGCGGCAGCGTATAAAATCCTAATGGCTCTGTAATCTTGTCGTACAATAATCCCGCGCGCGGCTGCGGAGCGCGGCTCCCCCCGAGCCCCTTGCAGAGCGCTGCCCTCATTTAAATGTGATTTAACGAGGCTGGAAGGGCAAGCTCCGATTGCTCTTGGTTTTACAGGCAGGCGCTGCTGCTGCTGCGTAATAATAATAATAGTAGTAGTAGTAGTAGTAATAATAATAATCACAAATAAATAATAATAATAATAATAATAATAATAATAATAATAATAATAATAATAATAATAATAATAATAATAATAATGATGATGTTGGGGAACGTTGCTCCGGGGCTGAGCAGAGGAGCTCGGTGTCAGGATGAGCCCCAGGGTCAGCCCCAGTGTGTCTCCAGATGGGATGGAGGGCGATGCAGTTCGGTGGTCCATGCCGTAGTCCCCATGCCAGGATCCTGGGCTCCTCTTGTTCTCTTTTCCCTCCCCTTTTTTTTTTTTTTACAGCCTGAGCAGTTGTCCAGGCCAGTTGTCCTTGGGGGCTGAAGAACTGCCTCTTCCCTTTGATATTTTGAGTGCCAAATTTCCACGCACAGGCTGTGCTTCTCCTTACACACCCCGATCGTTGGTAATGGGGGTCACGACTCAGTGAAGCAGGGAACACAGATGACCCTATTTCTATAATATCCAGGCACTTCTCGTGCATTTAAAAATAGAAACACCAATAACGATCTGTGTCTCTATCAAGCCCAGAGGGGAAGTAGCTTGATTAGCTTATAGATCTCCTCGTTTACGTGCAAGTGACCTCAGTGTCTGGGGAAGGGGATGAAAGAGGTGGGGATGCTCAGGGAGAAATTGAGGAGCAGCCAGGAGGGGAGACCCCCTGGCCGCATCTGTGAGTTGTGGTGTGGGTCTCCAGATGGTGCTCGCATCTCCGGGTTTGTGTCCCCAAAACATCCTTGGGGGCTGATTTTCAGCAAGGCGGTTGGCACGGAACCGACGGGTGAGCGGGAGCCTTTGGGGTGCCATGCCGGACTGCGTCACTGTGATCGATAGCGGGGAGATGGGGAAATATGAATAGGGAGAAGCATGAAAAATGCAGGAGTTCGAGAGCCGTGGCTGTTCAGTGTCAGCTCGCGATGTGCGATATGTGGCACGGGTCCACCAGCAACGCTTTCACCCTCGTGTCCCTGCACCCAAACCCAAGGTCCCCAGGGAAACCCTGCGGGTTAATGCTGGGGCTGCTCCCAGCTCTCTGCTTTTTTGTGTAACCAGGGCAAAGTCGCTTCATCTCCCTTCCCAAAATCCAAGCTGATAACATGGAGCAGATTAACATTCAAGGTCAGGCTGGACGGGGCTCTGAGCAACCTGATCTAGTTGAAGATGTCCCTGCTCCCTGCAGGCGGCTTGGACTAGATGGCCTTTCAAGGTCCCTTCCAACCCAAACCGTTCCATGATTCTATGATTCTGTGATTATTTTGCAGTCCACAGTCGCTGCCCTCTTCAATCCAAAGAAAACCCCAAATCGGTGCAAGTGGGAAAGGAAGAGCGGAAGGCCCTTGGGTCCCACCTAGCCCACAGGCGGGTCGCTGTGGAGGTCGCAGGCATTCGCTGGTGTAGATTTAACATCTGGATTAGCCGCAGCTCAGTGCGTTCAGCTGGTAGGAGTCAACCCTATAGAAACCGAGAGCAGAACAGGGCAGCGGCGTTGCCCGCTGCACCAGCCGGCAGCTGCCTGGAAGGCGTGGGATACAGCAGATATGTCTCCCGATGGTCTGGGAGGGACTGGCTACATTTTAAAAAAGTGATTTATGCTCTAATCGTTCTTGAAGCTTCATTATTCCAAGCATTAGTGTGTCTGAGCCAGTGGCCTTATTTGTTAATGCACTGAAAGCGGCAGCAGATGTGCTATTTTTCATCTGTGACCTGATCAGCTCGCTGATTCATCTACTTCCATTTTCATTTCCCTGTCATTGATTTATTAATGATGTCTTACTTATCTGGGGCTCTTTTGGAGGGCTCCTATGGCCCAGCCCCCAGAGAGATGCTGTAGAAGCCCTCTCCCCTCCCCAAATATCCCGTTTTTCAAACCATATTCATCCTCATCGCTCCAGAGATTAGATGCTTTAATCATTTAGTAACTGAAACAACCTCTGCGGCTTGTGCAATTTGTGGATAATTTGTCTGTTGAGAGACCCACCTCCCTCTTTTCCACCACAGACGGGGTACCCCATCCTCCAGGGATATATTTGGACACGGGGGGTCCATGGGATGCAGAGGGGGGACATCCAGGCTGAGAAAATTGCCTGGGTTTCTGGCCTTTCTGTTCCTCTTTGGGTTTGCCCAGCCTGGAATAATCCCGGGGCAGAATTTGTATAAGAAGTTCAATTTCCCCCTTACTTTGAAAAGCTGGTAAGGAGTTTGATCAAACTGTGGGGAGCCTGTATGGATTTTCTTGGACAAGCAAGTCCTTCCTACACTGCCTGTTTGACCTGGGCTGTGCTGGATCCACAAGAAATTATTTATTTCCTGCCTTCTATTCTGAAAGATGTCTTTATTCCCAGATCTCTCCTAACAGCAAGCCTGGAGCAGGTTATTGGTTTGCCTTTGCCATGTAAGGGGATTTTCCTCCTGCCTCTGTCCCATTGATGAATCTCTTCTGGACAAGCCACCAAGCAGAGGCAGCTGCGGTGACCTGGGAAAAAAGCTACGGCCAGCCCTGTCCCATGGTGTCCCCAGGGATGTCTGTCCATGGCCACCGCCAGGCTCTTGGCACCCAGCATCTCTCAGCCTTTTTGCTCCTGAAACCTTTTTTTCACTTGGCATCATGCTTTGCCGAGCCGCCCAGAGTAAACCCACGTCCAAAAAGCCTTTCTTCCTGAAAAGTGTCTTTCTGATGAGCAACGCTGACCTAATGCCTTCAGAGCTTTTCAGAAACCAAACTCTGCCCTTAAATACACACACAAAACTCCTTGATTTGGGGAAGATCGTTCCAAGTCTATTCACGGATTCTCTGTGAATTCAGGCAGCCCTAAACCATCATCCCTCGTGCAATACCAGGACGCCCCTATAAATTGCCCCTCACTCCCACCTTCCCGCTGGGAATGCCTGGGAAATACTGCCTCTTTCCAGCTGCTGGGCTGAATCCCTGGGGGAACCGTCTTTTGCTGCGGGGGCTATTTGAGGGATTTATGGTGTTGTTCAAGTAACTGATCCCTGAGCCTCAGATGTGCCAGTGATCTCGCTGTTCCATCTGATCGCTGCTTTGATTTCCAGCCTAGTTAACTCCTTGGCTTTTTGCAGGATAGTTGGCTCGTTATACAGTATATTGGCCTTTACTGGAAACGTGGCTTAGCCTTCTTTTTTTTTTTTTTTTTTTTTTTTTTTTCCACGAAAAAAAAAATNTTTTTTTTTTCCCAGGAAAAATAAAGTTTCCTGGTTTTTTTTCCCTTTGCATCCTTCTACATAATGAATTTTACACACTGATAAGGGACTTGAAGGATTAAAGACAGCAGGTCTGTGTTACATTATTGGCACTATAGACAAGCCCTTGCTGCATCTATAAATGTAAGTACCTTTCCAAATCAATAAATCAACATTAACATTGCTTTAAATTGGTACAACACGTCAAGGGAGTTCGCTGGGTAATTCTTTTTCTTCCTGATTAATTTACTTTGTCCGTGTAAAATTCAGAGACTTCGGGGGCAGATCCTCGTCTCGATGGCCTGAATTTTCACCAACGTCATCTCTGAATGCTTGCTTGGATGTAGCCCAGCTTCAGCTGGGCATTGCAAGAGGGGAAAAAAAGTGATCTTGTGGTTTTGTTCTCTTTCAGAAAGGAAAATACCCAGTGCCACAAACAGGGATAAAACCCTTCCCCAAACCCTCTGGGAGCAATAGTTTGGGAGGTGCTATTCACTTCCCCTGAGCCACACATGCCCGCTTTCTAAGACTGCCCAAATCTGCATTGAAATGGAAGAAAGGAGCTCAGTGTTTAGGTTGGGGCTGGGAATAATACACATTCTGAATGGCCTGGGGAGTGAGAAGCACCCCACCTGCTTCTCCCCCACAATTAGGGCAGCTGAGCTGAAGCCACTTGCTTGGAAATGCCCCGAAGACATGTTTGCACATCGACACAGTCCATTACCCCTATCTCCGCCGGTTTTATTGTCACTATTTATTAAAGACCCTGGAAATGTGCAAAGCTGCCTCCTTCTGCAAGGAAAAAGGCCTTTTGTGTGCTGGGGGGAGACCGAAACCCCAGCCACTCGCGTGAAAAATCACTGCTCCCCACTCTGAGGGGTGAGGTAGCCGAGACCTGCTCCCGTGGGCACATGAACCTGCCTTACGGCCTTGGTAGGAAACTTTCCCAACTTCTTTTTTATCTAAAACATTTTGAAAACAAAGCACCCGAGCACCTCAACCCCGTGGCCCTCGGTTCATCTTCCCTCGCGTGGGGTGCAACGCAGCCGTTGCATCGGGGCACCTCGCCTCAGCGCGTGTCCCCCTTCATGGTCCCTCATTAGCGGGGTACGGATTAACCTCACACCGTTTAAAATTTTCTTGCCTGCAAGCAGTTTGCAACCTCTCCATCCCTCCAAAGTTGGGGGTCTCCATCCCTCCAAAGTTGGGGGTCTCCATCCCTCCAAAGTTGAGGGTCTCCTTCTGGCTTCCCCCTGCGCTTTCTCTCTCAGGATTTTTGCATCTGGGATTTGGGCTAGAAAGGCCTCCCCCTCTCCCTTTCGTGTTTTTTTTTTTTTTTTTTCCCTGCTTTCTCACAGCATCCTAATAGCTTGGTGTACAGGTCTGGGAAAAGCCAGGCAGTGATGTGGCGGCTTGGGCTGCCCTCTCTTGGCATTGCTGCATGTTGCACAGAGCAAAATCACCAGCCAGAAAAATCTCTCCACAGCATCCTCCCCGCTACGTCTGCCTCCCTCGCAGCGCTTGATGCGAAGGGCTGGTTTAAAGCTCTTCCATCCTCCGCTTTCATTACATGGTGGTCAGGTTCCCAGCTCCCTCTTTTAAGGTCAGGGACCATATTGCGACTCTGTGATTCAGGCACATCTGTCTGCCAGCTTCCTTAATGAACCTTTTCAATCTCGCTTTTGGCCATACAGGAGCTCCGAAACGGCCCTTGGGGGAGTAATTAAGGATTTTTTCACAACATTTGTGAATGTGACCTCCTGCTTCCCCCCCCCCGACGGTGGAAATCACTGCAGTGCACATGTGATAAGGCACGAAATCCCCCTGAGTCATGAGGGCACGCTGCTCGATAGCGCTTGGCAAGTCCTGCGACTCCTTCTTGGCAGGCAGGCTGCTGAATCTCATCAGCGAGACAGAGAAAGGTCACAGCCGAAGGTTATAGGCAATCTTTTTTTTTTTTTAAATATAAATTTGGATAATATTGATCTGGTTAACTTGCTTATCTGTAGCTTGCCCGTTTTTCACTTTGCAAGGTGCGGTGTGGCTCTGGCAGGAATATTTGGGTGGGAGCACATGGTGCCAGACCCCAACCTGGCCTGGGAAATGGCTGTTGCCCAGGTTTGGAGACCGTGGTCAGCTTGTCTGTGCTCTTCTCTGTAGTATCTCCAGTCTGTTACATGTTTTTTGCCATGAGGGCTTTGCATTTGCAGAGAAGAGATCTGGGGGGCTGCTGCTTGCAGAGGGCATCTGGGTGGCTCCGTGTGCTGCCGTGCTGGTAATATGGTAGGTAATCGGGGACCAGCATCTTTCCTTGGGCTCTGGAGCAAAACAAGCTGTGGGCTCAGCCAAAAAACCGCCTTTTTTTGTTGAAGCAAAGACTTTCTAGACTCAGTCCATGGTCAAGCACCCTCTGGTTACCAGTGCTTGAACCGGCTGCTCCCCACAGAGTGTGGGTATGGATGTGCTGGTTTGTTTGCAGAAGTGGTACCAGGAAAAAAAAAA